>KZ508293.1:11821-23182 GCA_002844005.1 Limosa lapponica baueri | reverse complement strand
CACGGGGAGGCGTGGCCTGAGGCGGAGGGCGTGGCCTGGGGCGTGACAGAGGGGCGTGGCCTGAGGGCGACGCGCTCCCCTCCCCCCCTCCCTCGCCCGTGCGCCGATGGGCGGGGCTGGGTATCCCCGCCGCCCGCCTCTGTCGGTCGGGGCGAGTCCATTGCGTTCCGTGCGGGGGGGGGAGCTTCGGACCCGGATGCTGGTTGCCGGTCCGGTTCGGAGAGGGAGGGAGGAGCAGAGATAGCGGCGGTGGCTCAGGAGCGGGCGCTGTCCTGCGGCAGCGGGGTTGGCTGATCGGGCGGGGGGAGCCGCTCGGTCCGGGCGGCTCTCCCCTCCCCCTTCCGTCCCCCCTGCACCCCGGCGGGGGATGGTGTGTCCCGCAGCGCGCGCCTTGCTCGCGCGGTTCGGCGGCTCGGCGGGGGGAGGGGGACGGGAGACCCGGGCCCCGGCGCTTCTCCACGGCGGGGCGCGGGGGGGGGCCGCGGTGCCGGCGGCCGGGACCATGTCGGCGGACGAGGAGGAGCTGAAAGTGCCGGAGGAGATGTTCAAAGATGTCAAGTTCTTCGTGGTGGGAGACATCGACCCCAAGGTACCGGGTCACCCTCGCCCCCTTCCCTCAGCGCCTTCCTGCTGCCCTCCCACCCTTCTCCACCTCCATCCCCCCCCCGGGGGGGGCCCTGTGGGATCGTCCAGCTCCTCTAAACCACCCCCCCACACACACACTCACTCTCCCCCGAGTACTTCTGCGCGCAGGACGGGGAGGGTGACAGGCCGCTCTCGGCGGGGCGAGGCGGGCTGTCCCCTCCCCTCCCCTCCGTGCCCGCAGCCCCCTGGTGTCACCCGCCGGGACCTTCCAGAGCCGTTGGGTGCCCGGAGGTGGCCCAGGGCCATCCCGTGTGGCTGAGGTGTTCGCCTCCGCGTTTTCCCTGCCCGTATCCAGCGGAGGCGCGGGGCAGAAGGTGCTGACAAACGACCATCGGGCCCTCCAGCCTAGGGCCGTACCCGGGATGACAAGGTTGGCCGGCTCTGGCCTTGGGCCGTACCCGGGATGACATGGTTGGCCTTATGGTTAATAACACCCAGTCGTGTTGGGTGAAGGTGGTTAAAAAAAGTTTCTGTGGCATGTCCAATTAGAAAAGTGTTTGAAGTGTACCATATCTAGCTTTAGGACAGCACCTTCCTGCGAACAGGTTCCTGCATGTTTCACGCTGAAATTAAAGTCTTTGCTTCTTTGGTAGTTGCTGCAGTCGAATCTTTGTACGGTGCTGGGTTCCCTTAATCTCGTGTCCTGGCATTCACTGTGTCTTGTAGGCCTTTCAGTGAACTTGAGGCATAGGCACTGACCTGTTGAGGTGGTTTTTAGTCATAGGAATAGGGTTATATGCTAAAAGAAACACAGTCTAGGAATACAGTTAAGGAGCAGGAAAAAAAGCCCCTAAGGTCTTTAGGCATAAAATTTTTGACAATGTGTTAGAGCTTGAATAACAATTCCTATATTTTAAAAAAGCCTATAGCAGCAATATTACGTGTATGAAGATGAGTGCAAAAAACAATAGGACTCTTGTATATCATTTACCATATAAATAATGTCCCAAAAGACATGTACTTAGCTTTGTGTTGACATAGCAGGGCAATCAGCAGTATTCCCATAGAGTGAGTAAACAAGCATTCTCTTAAGCTAGTTTTCTTTCTTATGTGAAGTTTTATTCTTCTTAGCAGTTACTGCCATTGTCTTAAGGCTTTGATTTGCTGTTAATTAGGTACACTAAATTCTCCTCTGTTTGTGGACGGCTTTCCTGGGTTGCAGGCAGACACCGGAGGAGGCTGTGGCGGCGGAGTTGATAAGGTCAGGCGCGGCACTGCACAGAGGTGGCCACGCTGCTTCCATGATCAGGGCTTGCTGGAAGCTATGGAGCCGCTCTCTCAAGAGCCATGCCTGAATTGAGAAGTCCTGTGGATCTGAGTTGTTTCTGCTGCCGGCTAGCCTGTTTAAATACTGTTCCCTCCGGTTCTCTGGTTTCTGAGATGGCTTGCTGGTGCGGCACAGTGTTACGGGGAGGCCAGGGCTGGCTCCTGTCTGCGCTGGTGAGCCCTTGGGAGCAGGAAGCACTGGGGAGGGCAGAGTTCTGCCTGGTTTGGGTTGCAGAGCTGAGTCGGAGCGAGTAAGTGTGCTGTACTGGGCTTGGGGACAGTTCTTCCTGGGTGCCTTTGTCCTCCCTTCTGCAGCTGCTCTCTGTGGTCCCCTGGGAGCAACCCCAACGAGAGAAGTATGTATCGGTTGTGTTTTAAACGGAGGCAGAAAGGAGAAATTCTAAAGTGAACTCCAGAAATAGTTTTTAAACACAGTTTTTATAGGGAAATGTTGTTCCTTTACTAATCTAAACTTTACTAATATATTTGAAGTTTTTTACTTCTTTATATGCAAATGGATGCTAGCTTGATTTTGAAAAGAAATTCCCTTCATCTTTTGAGGAGGAGCACACTTTGATCAGCTTAAATTTCCAAATGGTTTCATGGAAGACCAGTTGTCTTAATAAATATTAAAACAGGCCTAGCACAAGGGAGCGCTCTAATCAAAACAAATCCAAGAGTAGGAAAAAAAAAAAGTAATACATTCAGGTGAATAACTGCAAACCCACACTACCTGTTAAAACGTATGCAGCATGAACTAGAAGGGAAACAAAAGTCTGGAATTGTGCCTAGATGTTTTTTGGCAAATGAGGGAGAATTAGGCTGCTGGCTCTCAACTTTGAATCCATTCCATTGGGATGTGCACTTGGCTGCTCACACCTTACAGAGGGTGATGAGTAGATGTCAGCTATTATTTTAGGAAAGCAGGATTTATTAAAAAAGAAAACGTAAACCCAAACCATCATGCTTGGTAACACCAGTTAAGATCAGTATTTCATACAGAAAGAAATAAAAAGTAATGCAATGCAGCGTAAGGAGTTTGAGAAGTGTATTTGGTTTCTGGTTCTCTTTTGTTTTATTATTATTTTAATTTTATGCCCATTATCTTACTTCTTAGTTTTGAACTATTCCTCTTGTTTCTTCTAACACAGATTTTAGTGGGAGAGAACAAAGATAAAATTTGTATTCTCAAAAAAAGGAAATTTCACTAAAGGGGTTTAAGCTAATGCCTAAAGTGTAGGATTTGTACAATGGTCGTATCATGGTTTATCAATGGTTTTAAGCATTTTATTTTCTAATTACAGGTATGTGGTTGATACTTGTATAGGTGAACTTCTTTAATTGTGCCAATACAACAGTAGTCTAGGCTCTACTTAAACAGAAGTCATGTGTTCTGAGAGGAGTTTTGAAGTTGACATGAGTTAGGCAGGTGGCCAAAACTGGCTAAATCTGTAAGAATTCTGATGAAGACGACAATGTACAGTCAATGATGTTACCTTTTCTAAGGTAATTGTTGGATTACCTTTTTTCAAACTTCAAGCTCTTCTTTTAAAGTATATTCAAAGTCTTCCAAAGCTATATACAAAAGCTACATATACAAAAGTAAACAAGGAGGAGAAGGGTTTTCTTACACTGAAAATTATTTTGAGATGTTTCTTGAGGGTTATATGTTTTGGAAGAATTTTGACACTTTCCAAATTTCTGCCCCAGCCTGAACTACTATAGAAAGAAAATTCTCAACTTGTATGGTTAAAATATGACAGAAGTGTAAACCATTGGCAATCAGGTTTTAAATGAGATGCATTTGGAAACTTTAAAAAGAGTGTTAGCCACTTACAGGAGGACAACCGAAAGAGAAGGTCATATGCATTCCTCTTGTGTTACTATGTTCTTGCATTAACGTTTTTCTCAAATAAAAGGTGCTAAATTTGTTGACTTCTTCTTGTTCTCTTTTGGGTCTAGGTTATTCAACTTCTGAAAGCTGGGAAAGCAAAGGAAGTTTCTTACAATGCACTGGCTTCACATATTATTGCAGAAGATGGGGACAATCCAGAAGTTGGAGAATCTCGTGAAGTTTTTGATCTTCCTGTGGTAAAGGTGACTGACTCATCCATGATACTGTCAAAGTAGAGGTTTTGACTATTTCATTATTATAACAGAAAATATTCATGTTTGGATGATGACCAAATGAAACATATCTTTAAAAGTCTTTTATCCTTGTTACACAAACTTTTATTCTGATTTATAGACTTCTTTTACAGTTCTGTTTTCTCCTTTCTCTTGTTGCTCTGTATCTATCAGGGCTTTGGGTTTTTTTTTGTTTTGTTTTCTGTTTTGTTTTGTCTTTTTTTTCCAGATTCTTCCTTCAGTCATTTGTGAGATGGTGTCCTATTAGCTGTACTTTAGATGTGCTTCTGGTGAGAAGGTTCTTACAGGCTTCTGGCAATAGAAAACCTCAATTTAGAATAAGCAGTAGACTGCTGAGGGTTTTTTTAAACACATATAATTGGCAAGGTGCAAAATGATTTTGTTGGTTCTGCATATGTGTGCTACGCTAATTTTAAACAATAGGAACTTGCAGAAAGATAGATTTTTTTCTCTTTATTTTTTTTTTCTTATACTGAAATTACCGGTATTTTGTTATTATCTTGCAATACTGGGTTATTTTTCCAGTGAAAGATTCTCGGCTTCATGCTTGAAAATGTGAGCTTGTCGCTCTGCAAGTCATGAGATTGATTAGAAGAAAAAACACTAGTATTTCACTGCCAGTACCTTTGGGTACATGATTTGGGGTTATTTTTTCCATATGGTTGAAGGTGGCAGTAGAGAATTTTGATAGCTTATGTCATGAGAGCTCACCTGACAGTGTAGAAGCATGAATTAAGTCCAGAAAATAAAAGATGCTTAGCTAGAGACCTTATACTTACAGTGGGTGTGCTGATTAATTTTTAGTTCCTTTTTCTGAAGTGTTCTGTGGCATAATTTTAATCTTATAAAGAAGAAGACTGCTGCCATTCTCCTGTGAAGGAAGGACATCAGTGTCATACCAGTGCTTCCTGCTTTCTAATGCCTTTTACTTAAATAATTTAGTTTTCTTCATAACTGATACTAACTAAACTTTTTCATTTGCCAAACGAGAACAAGTCTTTCAGTAACGTCACTTAGTTTGACCTGAAAGCATCACAGCACGATCTGTAATCAAGATGATTACACTAATTATTAAGGGAAGGGAAGTCGGAGGCAAAGGTAGCTTGTTATTGAGAGACAAGGCATAGAGAATAAGAAAGCAAAAAACTTGAGGGGGGAAAATCTCCCAGTTTTTTTGCAGAGGATTAAGGAGTTATGAATTAGATGGTTTTAGTTAATTTTTAATGCCTTTTCTAAGGGAGAGAGAATAGCAGGAATTGGGTCACCGTGTGCATAGTTACCACAGTATATTTATTTGTTTTTTTTAAAAAAAGTAACTTCATGCTGAATGTGATGCCACTCTTTCCCCTTCCTTATATGCTGTATTGGGACCACTGTCCTATATCTCTTCCCTTCTCCACACCCCTCCTCCCTCTCCCAGAGGGGGTATACTGTCCTGGGACACTGTCAGTTAGGAATCATCACCTGTGTGTTCAGCAGCCCTCATCGCTGTGTGTTGAGAGACTTCTTTCTATATAGGGTTAAGGTTCCTGACTCCTTTGTGATGAGTGTAAGGTAGGGGATTTTTTTTTTTTTTTCCTTCTTGAGCAGGAAGAACTGAAAAATGGGAGAAGAGGGATAAATAATGCTTTTCCTGGCACAATAGAAGGATGGGAGAAAGGGGTCCTGCTCCCATATTGCTGCACCATCTTTGAGAAGTCTATATTAACTCCTACGAACAAATCAGAACACTGTTTTTTGTGAAGGCCTAAGTACAATGTCTGTGAAACACTTAAACCTGGGAGATGTATATTGAAACTAGCTATAGGATGAACTTGGAAGGTAATTGACGTTTCACAGATGGAGAACAAGGTTTTTAATGTCTTGTGGTTTTTGTTTTTCAGCCTTCCTGGGTGATCTTGTCTGTTCGCTGTGGAGCTCTTCTGCCGTATCCTTTTAAGTTCAAATTTGAATCAATTCTATAGGAAACATGTTACGATAGATACCATCAGGGGATTAAAGACTGCTTCAAGTATGTACAGCTTAAATTTTTAAAATGATAGGATGTGGTTTGCCTGCCAAGATTGCAGTTTGCTTGAAGCTTCTTTGTCTTACTTCAGTTTTCCTATCCCTCTGGCTTTTTTGGATGCTTAATAGGCACTTGCAGGAAAACTGTCATCAAATGGACTCAAAACATTTTAGTTGGAAGTTGATAATTAACTGTGAGGATCCAGGAAAAAATGCTGGAGTACAGTAAGTGGGCAAATGTTGGTTCATAGTAGAATGGCCTATTCTGCATTTTCTAGTAGCAGAATTAAGGAATAAATACGCAATAACTCATATCGAAACTGTGTTATACGTAACGCTTTATTAACAGATAGTGGTAATATTCCCATTTTTGGGATAGTCTGTCTTTGCCTTTGGTAGACTCTTGTTCATATTTGGCTAGTTTTGTGTTTCTTAACTTGTTTGGAGGATATATTCTTACATATGGGTGGCATATTCCTCTGCTTGTCAGTTACTACTGTTTTATCTTTATGTTTTTTTTCTTTGGATCATAGGAATAGTAATAATGGCTGCTACTATAGAAAAAAAATCATGCATCTTTTCCTCAGGACATTCACAATAAAGATTCTGTGCGTGGAAAAGCTGAAGCAGAGCAATACATTTCAGTACAGGTATGAGTGGATGATTGCAACAAAGAATGCAAGGACTAGGGAGGTACGCTGTCAGACATGAGATCTCATTCTGGAGTCAGGTTAGCAGGTGGTTATGTCTATAATGGAAAACAAGAGGTGGTAGATGCAAGAATTCAGGTGCTCATATTAGGAATTCAGGTCTTAATGTGCTTCAGTGATCAGAATTCCTGTTTTATACCCGGTATTTCAATGTATGGGCTTTTGCATCTTGCTGTGTCTCGACTACTTTGAAAATAGCCTGTATATTCTCTACTTCCCCAAGAGAATTCAGCTCAGGGGGTGAACTGTAGGAAGAGAAAACATTGAATTCATCAGATAAAATGATATAGCAAGGTCTTTGAAGCTGTTTTGATCACAATAATCAGCCTGTTGGATAGGATCCAGCCGTTAGTATGAAACACTTGCGAAAGTTATGGATGGTCTTCTGACCTAAGCAGAAGAAAGTTTTCCATTAATGACTTGGCTTCCAAATGAAAAAAAGACACCAAACATTACATAGCAAAACCCAAATTAGCAGAGCTACTCCTGTATTAAAAATAATTTGATTATTGTGATGTGCTCTGAGCTGGTGGTGTTTGTGTTTTGCATCTGTAAATAGTAAGTGTGTTTATTATCCTTCCATCATCAGGATGGGAGTGTAAGGTTGGTTGTGTCACACATCGGTAAGCCTTCTCCCTGTTCCTGAGGACTGGTTGAAAAAATAACAAAGTAGCTTGGAATTAGCTACATTTTCAGGCTTAAGTAATCTAGAATTGTATTATTAGTGTTATTCTTTCCCATGGAGAAGTTTCACTATTAGAAAATTGGTCTTCTGTCTGAAACCAGGGTTTTTTAAAAGGATGCTCTAAGAGCTGACGTTGTTACGTACCCAGAAGAGAAATCAACAGATAAAACCATTGAGTGATGCAGTCCATAACTAAATTGTAGCAATAAATGTGTGAATGTGGCCCGGAATGGCTATTGCTCAGGAAGTCTTTATTGTGGGTTTGTAGGACCAAATGAAAAGACCAGGTCTCAGTAGTATCATATTCTTGGCTTGCGTGGAAGAAGGAAGTTTTGTACACCTGTCAGCCATAAACATGTCCTTTATTCTTTCTAGCACTTCGTGTCCTTAGAACCTGGTGGGTTTAGATTTTATTCTAAGCCATGTAGTGCTCACTAAAATGGGTTGTTAAGTCTTAACTTTGTTCTGTTTCAGGCTCTTTACGACTTCTAGTGCTGTGGCATCTGGCCTTTCATTAAGGATTTAGGTACTACTATAATGAAAAAAATGTAGTTAATAGGAATTGCTTACTTTATCCAGTTGATTGGTTTTGGACCCTGTTTAGGCAGAGGTTGGAGATTCTGCATTTCGTCTTTTGTTTATATTTTGATTTTCAGATGTCATTGAATTGAATGAGGAATTGTCATTGAATTTACTGAAGAAGCAAGTCCAAAAGAAACATCTTTTGTCAGTTAGATATATGGATCTAATAAGAGCCTTAAAGATTTTATGTTTGCTTTCCAATTCTGCTATTTATTTGATGGGCATTTGCCTGCCAGTTGTTAAAGGTGAAGTTTAATGTAGAAAGTTTTAATGCAATTTAGAAGCATAATAATTTTGCCTGTTTCTTATAAATACATTTTAACATTCCACTGTGAAAGTTGTTTTCATCAGGGGGAACTTCAGAAAGCAGAGTGCTTTCCTGTTCCAAACTGATGTTTGCAAAATCAGACTAACCTACAAGTAACAGAAGGGAAGTAACAGAAAAATTAATCTGGAAGCAGCCTTCCTGAAGAAGGAAATACAATTTTGTGCGTTAAAACCTCAGTTACAATGCCATAAAGAGGGCCGATGATTTCTTAATTAATTCTTTTGATAGCAGAAAAAGCAAGAATGAGAAGGATTATTTTTCCATGGTCTTGTACAGATGAAAGAGGGTCCAAGCACTTTTGAATTTTTGTTGCTGGGAGGAAAGAAAAATAAAAAAGTGAGTTTTGTTGCATTCCCTCTTTTTTGTTTTGTAGACCCACTTGGAACCTTACTATTGTGCTGCTTGTAATTGTTTTAAAGAGTGTGTTTCACTCCTATTCTTTAGAGAGTACAAGCTGTAGTCAAACTGATAGACCTCTTAAAAGTTAAATACCGAGCTGTTGCTGCTTTATGCGCTAGGAGCAGATGTTAAGGCAGGGAGTAGACAACTGTATGCTTTTGAAAGATCCAGTACTGAATCTCTACCTTAGACGAGATACTGAGCAACACCATGAAATTTAGGACATTCATCGGACTTGAACTTCTTGGAGCATATTGGATAATGGCAGTAACGTATTCTGAAGTGTTAAAGTGCTCTGGGCTTTGTTGTCAGCTTGCTTTGTGTTGTCTCTTCAGCATCTCAAAATTTAAGTATTGCTGGTGCATCTGTCAACAGCACAGGGGAAATGATTTTTGTTTCATTACAAAAATCTCAGTGTGTACTTCTAACACAGTGCACATCTGTTTCTGTAGTCCTTTTTTCCAACACAGTATGTGCGTATCTTAAACACAAAATCATATGAAAATACAGAAAAGGGAGGGAAGTTACAGAAGTCAGCTGGTCCGTCTGTCTCTCCCAGGTCACTTCTGTCACACTGTGCTCTCCTGTTTCACAAAGCCCCTCCTCTAGTGGAAATTTCGTAGTCTCCCCAGTCACCTTACTATTGTATTGACTTACTTCCCAGTCACTTCACTATTGTGTTGCTAGAGTTTAACCCTATTACTGTGCTGCAGTCTAACCTTGTTTTATCTGAGCCATTCTGAACAGGGAGAACAAATTACTTCTCTTTTCATTTGGCAGCCTCTAAAGGATTTGAAGATGTGTTGTCTTAGCTTCTTAGCGCATCAGTTCTGGCCTTTCAGTTTCCTCTTCTAAGTCATATTTACTAGGTCTTTAAAAATTCTCACTGCTCTTTCTTTTGCGTACTGTTTCATTTATCTGTCTCTTTCATCCATCTGAAAAAAATACCCATTGCTACTAGAGGTCTTGTTGAATTTTGAAGCATTGTGGAAAACTTTTTGTTAGGTTCAGGCTGTGTTTCTCTTTTTACATCCCAGTATGATGTTTTCTTAGTTCATTTTTCCCAGTAGCTCCTAGAGTCCTTCTCCAGATTCTCCTGTATTTTAAAGATGGAATTAAACACTTGATAATGAAAGGAAGCTCTTGCAATGACTTGAGTCCTATAAGCTAAACCTCCTGTGCTTAACATCTTAAGATGGCCTGAGGGAGATGTTCTGGGATGAGGCAAGTTTGTAATGTTACCAAAAACAGTCATAATATTAGAGGTGTTCTGATCCAGTTTGCATGTCTTTTTTTTCCTGATGCATACAATCTGAATTGGAAAAACATAGCATGCTTTTAAAGACAGAAGGTTTTGAATGGTCAAATACTTGATAATATCTGAGGAGTACTATGCACGCTATTAAACTTCTTTCTAATGTCCATCAGGAAACTCTCATTTAAATTATTTTGCATCCTTGACACCTGCTTTCCAGTGTAAATGGCTTTTCTCCAGAATCGTGTCAGATCTTTTTTGGAGTCACTGCCTGTCTCTCTCAGGTAAGAAGGGAACCATATTTCAATCTACTCCAATGTACAGTATGTGTGCAATGCTTTGTTTTTTTGAGGAGAGATACCAGTTTTTCTGTTGTACTAAGACTTCTTTGCTGTATGTTGGGTGAATTATCACCTAAAACAGTTTTTCACTGAAAATGAGGGCATGAACATTTCAAACTGTGAACATTCAACCAGTAATTTATCTTGTGTTCAGCCACGTGGTGATTGTAAAATGCAGAGTACACTAAGACTATAAAGTCTTTGCTCCTGTTCTTCTATTTCTGCTTTAACACAATATTCAACAGGTTTTTTACCTACTTATGCACTGAAACCTTAACTAGGGTGCCAGTGAGTAAAGTAAGTGGAAAGGTGGTGTTTCAGCAGCTTGTGTTGATAGCCAGCTCTATAGATCTGTGGGTAGACTGTGGGTGACCAGCGTCTTTGTGCAGATAGACAGGATAAGGCCCTAGGTGCTAATGGTATATATGCGTATAGTTGCTTTAGACTTTTTAACAAATTATTCTTGTTTGCTTGACTAGTAACTTTTTTCTCTCATGGAAGGTGATATATTAATGTTGAGTTTTATGGAAGTGAAGAATGTTTTCTTTTTCTCTGTGCAGGTTAAAAATCATCGTTTAATGTCTTTTCTTGTTGTGTCTCTTTGTCACCCTTTTTTCTCCCTAAGTTTCATGTTAATTTAGTATTTAAAAGTGATAAGTAATGCATTAGCAAGACTTGTAAATGGTATGTCATAGATTGTACTAAAATTCTTTGAGCAGAAGGCAGCTGGTCGCATAGAACTAAAGTGCTTATTTACCTTCCTTTTAGGTTTCGTCTGAAGACCGAAGTACGCTGTGGGCTTTGATTACTTTTTATGGAGGGAATTGCCAGCTGAGCCTCAATAATAAGTGTACTCATTTGATTGTGCCTGAGCCAAAGGGGGTAAGAGTTTATTACATGTACAATTCTTCTTGTTGTAGCTCCCGTTTGCTTTTGAATAATCAAAAATTTTCCATCTCCCTGAAGTCAGGATTCTTAAGACTGGTGGTTAATCT
>KZ508290.1:21826-48175 GCA_002844005.1 Limosa lapponica baueri | reverse complement strand
TATGTGTATAAACATACACACATATATATATAAATATATGTAATTTCTTCTTATCAATAACTTTGAATTCTTGAAATGAAACATTTAAGACAGCACTGAACAAAACAGGAACTGAGAACATGAGAAATAGAAAAGGAGGGACATTCGAGTATCAGACGCACAATATGAGTAAAGCGAATAGGCTGTTGCAAGCAAAGGTAAACTGTGGGCATTTCTTTCATCCTCCAGATTCCTCTTTTGTTTGGCCAGCTAAAAATGTATTCCTAAAATATCATAAAACCTTCCACTCCAACTGTCTATGTGATCTATGCTCCCATTGAACTATTCAGTTGGGTTTAAAGGTAGGACATTTTCTAGGGATGTTACTGCTCTTTTCCAAATAGGGCTCCTTTCTCTGCGGAGTCCTTTTTCATTTTTCTTCTAGTTCAGACAAGAGAGAGAGAAAATGATCAACATGGAGACAACTCATTTCTTTGTTCAGTTACCTATAAGAAAGGATGAGAGAAAAGCCTTGATAAATTGCTACCTTTGAAGTTACTACTGTGGAACAGATATAATTAGTTAAGAGATTGATAATATCCACAGTCTGGGATGCTGGGCTGATGGGTGTTTTACAAATATACAAAGCAGGGTCATCTAATGCTTTTGTATTCATAAAGTAACTCCTTCTGCCCTCTCTAGGAATGGGGAGCCTGTACAACGAGAGAATTTGACCCTTAGGATGGCTTATAGAATTGCTAGTCCCCTCAATTACCCTGCTCATATGGGGAGCTCAAAGAAATGTATCACACCATAATATGATTGTCCCTCATTCAATCTAGGAAGATCATTATCTCTAGAGTTAATAGTACAATATTTAACCCAGCAGAGTGTATTTAGAGTAGCTATTAAACAACAATATTGAACTAAGCAATAACCAGCCCTTGTCTCAGCTATTTATGATTCCAGCAATATATTATATGCATCACTGGCTTTCTCTTCTGGCATCTGTAAACTCTTCTGACTAGTTAAATGCTCCAGCATTGATACTAGAAGCAGCAATCACTATACGCCGATTTGCTGCTAATGAAGGAAACAGATCCAAGACCTAGGGTCACCTTCCTTTATCTACAATGCATTCTAATTTTTCTAAAACAAGGTTTATTTGCTAGGAAGGGAGAAGGAGGAGGCAGGGAGAGTTCTGCTGATTTCATTGTACTACTCTGAAAGGAAAGCAAGATAAACAGATAATCATTTCTCTGTCTCCAATTTACATGAGACCTCCCCTGGTATTAATGCCTGTAAAGGCAGGTAAAATTGAAGTGTACAAAGCAGATCCTTAGTCCTTCTTCTTCCTGAGTCAAGCCACACTGTGTGCACGCGTGTGTGGAAGTCATTGCTAGAAGCATCTGTCTACACATAACCACCAATTTTTTCAACTCTTAACTCTTTATGCTACAAATCAGATAAGAGAAGACTCGTCAGATAAATCCCAACCAGCAAGGAAAAAGAATTGAACTCTTTTGTTCCTTCACATTGATTACTTGTAGTCCCCCAGGAGCTGCCAAGGGACAGCACTGGCAGGCAAGCTGGTCGTCGACACAGCCTGGTGGGCTCTCCCACCAGCCGTTCTGAAAGAAAAATTTCCTGTAAATTGAGAGTATCAAAATCTTGAAGCATGGGGCTAAAAAACCTAGACTGGTACTTCTCCAAGCTAGACACATATAAATCCCGTTGGGCCACATGATGGTACTGTGTTTACATGCTGTTCAGATGGGCTCCACAAATGAGGTTGTTGTGTTTCTACTTCCTTACTTTCCCTCATACTTCAACCAAATCTGTTGTTTTTCCCTTTCTCTGCTTCTGAAATGTCGTGTTATCTGGTTGGTACTAAATGCATGTAACACTCCACTGCAGAGCAGTGACCATATTTCAGGAGGAAGGGTGGACAGTATTCCTTCGTCATGAAGTACAACGTATACAAATAAATCAATAAATAAGTGAGTTAAGAAGAGTTCAGAAGCACATATATTAGTGCTAAGCTGACAAGCTGTAGGCTTTTCTTTAATTCTCTCCCCTTCCTTGTCATGCCAGGAACAGCCTGTCCTACTCATAACCCAATGCTTCAATAATTAAAGAGATCTTTCCTTGAGCAACCTACTGCTGGGAGTAACACAAAAATGGCAGATGCAAAAATCTCAGCTGTCATCCTCCTAATGAAAGTGATGCAGTGATGACTAACACTGGCAAATTCATTATGAAAATGAGTGTTGATTCCTGATATGGGTGCTAAACAGATCCCTTGTTTTATCTCATCTCTCGTTTCTGGCCCTAACAAGCTCTTTGCTCTGCTCATCGCGTACAGCAGGGCAGAACTTCCAGCTGTGGATGATATCAAGTGAGGATAGCTGATTAATATGGAAGGACATAATTTAGATCTTCATTGGACTAAGGCCAGAGATATGAGCCCATAGAGAAGAGAAAAAAATCACTGAAAGAGCTTGTAGATTTACAGGGAGAGGGCAATACAATGAAAATCTAGGAATTTGAAGGAGAGGTTAAGAAAAGCCCCAGAGACTTGAATACTTTCTTCCTACAAAGATGTGGATTTAAGATACTTTGCTATCTGTTAGGAAGGAGTTCAAACGGTCTCAGAGAGAGGTCTGAGGATTAATTACAACCAGAGCCACAACAATCTGTGCTTTTCCCCCTATTTTACTCATTTCCAACAGTAGTGTTAAGGAGGATGTATTTTATGGTACAGTTAAAACTGAGCTTAAGAGCACTGCACAAATAGCCTGAAAGAGGTGTACATGTATGCAGAAATGTGCTGCTAAAATACCATAAAAACTCAACTATTCAACAAAATGGCTTTGAAAGGTTATATTATATACAGCTGTTTATAGATTTTTTAAGGCCAAAAAGACCCATGGTGATTCTGCAGCCTCAAAGTCTCAACAATATTAAAGGCAGCACTTCACCTAGGAATTCCTCTACTCAGCTCAATAACTTCTGGAGTGGTTAAAACTCCCCTCTTAGAAAGAAATAATCTCACTGCAATTTAAAGATTGAAAGTGATGGAAAATCTTGCTTTTCCTCTGAGCAGTCAGCCAAGGTTGTTAATTATCTCTGCTGTTAAGAAAATAAATAAATCAGAAATAAAAAAGATCTTACTTTCATTTTTAATTCATCAAGTTTCAATTTCCAGCTACTGTTTCTTGTTATGACTTTGTCTAAAATTAATGAGCCCTCTCCCACCTCTGCACTAGATACTAGATATTCCCACTGGAGATACTTGGAGAATGTGATCAAGTTACCTTTTAACCTTATTATAGACAGGAGTAACAAAATCTCTCCTACGATGCCTCCCCATTCACTACTTAACTTTGAACTTCAGGGACCACTTCTACAAGTGAGGAAGTAATTTATTCTCTTTGCCCATGCTGGGTTCTCTTGGGGGATTCTGCAATAAGTGCCAGAAATGGTGGCTGCTCTCAGTGATCTGCAAAGTAGGTTAGGGCTGAAATCACCTGCTCAATTTGACGTACCTCATCATTCAACAACTTTTCCACACTCAGGTCACAGAAATCCTTAGCCTAGACATGAAGATCCAAGCCTCAGCTCTCACATCTCTTGGCCAGCCATTCCTCGGGTGCATCAGCAGAAAGAAAACGTGGACTTAGGAATTGATGTGAAGGGAGAGTAAAAGTGCAGGGGACACCAGGCAAGAAGGGTTCAACTGACATCTCTTACCTTTACAAACCTTGACACTTAGGTTTCTTTTCTTCCTTTTTAAATCAGAATGACACCATGACCAAGAAATCCAATAAGTATTTGGGATCAACCCATAAACTTAGGCACATAAAATATTGTTAAAGCAATGTGACCTGGCAGTCTCATTCATTTTGAATAAGTTTACAACATAGAATTATGTTCTTAATCTATGTTCCAGATTGCACTGAATCATGCAAATACCAAGCCCTCTATCAGAGAGCAAAATTAGCTTAGTGGATTGGTCGATTGTTGTTTTTTTATTTCCTATTTTCCCTCTTCTCTAACTTCTCCTCTAGTAGGTAACAAATATTTTTTTTTCCAATTTATTCTTTTCTTAAGTCTCCCCTACATTTTTCCATTTGCATTGTGACTGAGTTTTATCAAGGGCTCAAGAGACAGAGATGTTGGAAAAAGTCTCAGAGTATCTCTCTGAAGTATTTCTTATTTTTTAGATTTTATTTTGTTATCCATATAACATCCTCCCACAAGATGCTTTTCAGCTACTACAAACAGGAAGCACTTTTAATACAATGCTTGTGTTTGACTGTAGAGCTTCTTACCAACAAAAGATAAACCATTTTAAGTCAATGGGGATTTAAGGGCATAGAACCCATCGACTGTGAAAGGAAATTAGGACCTTAGCAGTCTGTTGTGACTTTTACAGCTTCATCTACTCCCAAAGAAAAACATCATGCTGTATCCAGGTACACCAGCAAGAGTAAAGCCTTTCACAAAGGCAGGTTGAAGCAATTGAGAACCAAATAAAGAAGCAAATAATATCCACGCATGAATTTTTGCAGATTCGTAGCAGTCCATACTGTTTCAAGGAATAGTCCCTTGTCCTGTGACTACCTGTCTGTTAGAATTATTTAAAAGTTTCAGACCTCAACTAGATGCTCCACAGCTATAATGCAGTTGCTTCTGTGGTAAATCACTGGGAAATCCACCCAATGGTATTGGACAGAGCAGTGGAATTCAGGACAAAAAGACCCTTTAAACCAGGGTAGCCAGCTCCTAGCCTTTACAGCTCTTTAGAGAAGAGACGTGGATTCTTAAACACACCAAAGGTAGAATTCACACACCAATTTAAGCTGTATAAAAACACCTAAAGTTATGCATCCAAATTCTTGGCTTGGCATCCGAGTTTCCTCTTTCTACAAAGGAGAGACAAGTGATTTCCAAAGCACAATTCCTTCTTAAACCGATACCTAAAATAGGTGGATTGACTTGTCATGTGATTTTCATAGGGCAGAGAAGGATCTTAGCTAATTAACCTGCTTTAGAGACATATATTTTTGTTTGTTTAAATTACAAGATGTAAATTCTCATTGCCCATCAATTTAGGTTTTACATCTCAAACTATCTTCTCATCCTAGGAAAGGGATTGTACTGAAGAAAGAGTCATACAACTCTCAAATAATTAAAACAAATTTAAAAACACCAAACCAGCACTCAACAAGGGTGTTACACTCTACCTTCTCCAAGAACAGTTGTTAAGTCATGGGTATCAATTAATCAAGTCATTAGAGTCCTTAGTACTATGCAAAGAAACAACAGATACAAGGAAGAAATTTACTTATTTCAGCACTTTGTGACTTATACTAAATGTTCCAAAGCTAATATTGTGAGAAAACTCACAACTGCTTGAATATGTCTTTCCAAAAGTATTAATAAAATCTCAAATGAAGACACAGGGTGGGAAGTCCTTAATCATTACTGTGATCTTAATTGTCATTGATTTGTTGTCCAGCTGAGAGCTCTTCATTTCCCAAGGGAATACCCATTTTCACAGGAGTAGAAATGACATCAATCCAAAAAGCAAATGAAGCCAAAATTAAGCAGGTCTTTTAGCTTGTTTCTGAAAACCCAATAATTGACAGGGGCATTACTCATCACAGAATCTGAGGAGAAAGTCTCCTGAGAGCAATCCTTTTTTCTCCTACTCAAAATTGCACATGTTTTTCCATTCATTCTTTCCTCTGGGCATAAAGCGTCAAAAAAGGAATAGAGCTTCTTAAACATGTTCACGGTTTAAATGCATTGTATACTTGGATATGATATCAACAGTTCCAAGTAAGTGTAAGCAGACTGTACACATCCATACGTAGTAAGTGACAGAATATATAAATAGGCATCTCCAGGAGGAAAGAAAACTTTAACAGACATCTCAGGATTATGCACAGAGTACGTAGATGTGCAAGAGCAAGTCAATGCAATCCAGCCACGCTTAACTGACGTAATGTCTCACACAACATTGCTGCCACAAAACCAATTTCATGAGCTAACAGGAAGTAGAGCCTGACCTAAAAACTTAATTAAAACTGTGGGTTAATCCAAATTAAAACAAAAGATTTTCAGTGAGTCTTGGTCTGGTTTTCATCCAGATCTTAGAAGACAGGTAGCTGTCACCGGGGCACAACCATGGGTAAGTCCCATCATGGCCCTGGACCTCTGAAACTGAAGGCAGGCTTTGGATGGATTCCACTGGGCTCTGAAGCAATTCACCATGACTTGGTGACCTATAAGAAAAGGAATAATAAATCTGGCTTGGCTCAATTGTGCAGCTGGTGGTTTGTTTGCAGACCGCAGTCATTTTCCCTGTGAATGAGATGAACCTATGACCTGGTATGTATCAACCAAGCATTTCAATTCATCTGGAAGTCAGAAGGGATTAGCAGCTGTAGCTCCCCTCTTTAACTGTACATGGCTTGTGATTAGATGGAGTAGATGCACAGGCTATACTGCAGTTCTTGGCGTTCATAATCTTCAAAAGCACTCTTTGCAAGGAAAAAACCCCAGGTAATCCAAGGGCAGAGCTCACCAGGAAAACACCCCAGTTATTTTAAGGTGATTCAGCTGCTTTTTCTACTGCCCTTTCATACTAATTCTCTCTGTTGGAGGACACAAAGGGAACTGGCCCGCTGGTGACTTACTTGATTCTGGTTTGTCTCATCAAGGCTCCTCCAGTGATATGGAGAAAATAATTTAATTCCTTAGATCAAGTAACAAATTAATATAGGGTCTAATTTTGCAGAGACATCATATTCTGGTGAGAAGAGATTTGTAGAACTTAAATCAGTGAAGAAAAGAAAAATAGCTTTCTTGGAGAAAGTAAGAAACTGGGCTTCTGGCTGGAAGCAGCCTTAGCTTCTGCTGCAAAGCCTAATGCAGAGCAGGTCATTTCATTGGGTTCAGCAGATCTCAGACCAGGGATAAAGCACTCAGCAAGTCCCAGGATCAACCATTTATTCCCAAGGTCACCGTCAGTGAGTTAGAAATAACTTGACATGTGATGATAATAACTGTGGGAAGGGTAAAAAGAAATAAATTTCTGTCTCTTCGGATCTAGTTTCAAACTTGATCTAACATGCTCTGTTTTTTTCCTTGACTTCAACTCATATAGCTCCTTTTCTCTCTCTCTCCTCCAGGGCTTGCGTTTCTTGAAAGGTTGGGACAACGTAGATAATAAGCAAATCACTAGCAAAATATCATGTTTCGGCTCACACTCTGCCCTCATCTACAGTGATATGGATCATGCCAGTCTGCATCTGACACCTCGGTAATTTCACAAACCAAGGATCGAAGAGAGAGGATCTAGCCCATCACAGAAAGACTGCCAAATCAATACTGTTGGGTTTACGGATATAGGGTTCAACCAATAGCTATGCCTGGCCTGCTGTGTACCAGAGTGAAGTTAAGCATTGTATTAAACCATTAATTTACAGGGTGGTAAAGAGAGGTTTAGGGAGAAACATAAAATAAAAAACTGCTACGTTTTAAGACCTCCCAGAATATCTAGAACAAATTTGTTTCTTGCTTAGTCAAACACTGAGGAATTTCAATACCCAAGTTCAGAGATTGTCTGATTTGTGACAACAGAATTGTCTTATTTGAGTAGGGGAGTAGTTTAAATTTCCTTCATTAAATATATATTTATTCTGTATAATAATTTTGCTTTCTTTCCATTATATATTATTCTATCCCATCCCAGAATGAGAATCTAAAAATCATCAGTGCCACAGAGGTATCTATATTTAACATACCTGTTGATTTCTTTGCAGAGTTTCTCTTGTCTTTGTGAAAGAGGCCTGGAGTGCAGCTATTAATCAGGCTCCTGGCTTTTTTCTTAGTGGTGTGACAAAGAAGCAACCATTTTGATTTAAGGAAACCCAAGCTTCCTATTTAGGATCCATTGGGATGTGCAATCAAGTTGGGGTAGCCAGGAGAGGATCCACATTCAATCATAGTGTATCTATATTCCCATTATACCAATATTTGTAGGACTAAGCAGTCATTACAAAAATCAAACTCAATTTAGCAGAAGAAAATTTACTCAATTTAATTTGACAAGGGAGTGATTACATTCTTACGAAGATGTAATTTCTTTTTTGAGATCAGCGTACACTTGAAGAACAGAAATAAGCTTTCAGTTCTTTCAGCTCCTTCATCAAACCCCACAGGTTACCATAGATGCAACACCAGTAAAACCCACTATCAGAGAGCAAAACTGCTGCATTGCAGTCACTCCAAGTGTAAAGGTCCTACTACACCCTACGTGGTAAAATTAGTGTTGTTGTAAGATGGATTTCAGCTGTGAAGCAGATTACCGCCCTGCTGCACCAGAACAGAACACTGTTGAAAAGATGGCTTAATAATTTGCACTAACACTTAACAAGCTAGACACCTTTAATCTGAGCACTCTAACATCTCAGGTATGAGAGAAATTCAAACCACAGTATTAGTCTCCAGTACTCATCTTATTCAATGCCAGACTGGCCTCTTTTGAAAGGCAAACCCTCATACTGATCCCTAAGTGTGCGACCCCATCAGATCTGACCTCCACACCCTGCTTGCTCCCTAAAGACTCTCTTGGGATGCTGCTGTCAGGAGCAGCAATTAGCATTGATTGAGATGAGATTCATTATGATGCAGACACCTGTCTAAGAAAAACTGGACTTGAACCATTAACTCATTTTACTCAGACAAATGAACAGCCATTGGTGACAGCTTTCAGGTAGTGCTAAGAAAGCTGGCTCTAAGCGGATGACTTATGTAGAGGTCTCTTCACCCTGAACCTTATTTTCTTAGTTTGAGGGAGAAAATGACAAGATGACAAGCCCTTTCACTTTTTCTCTTGTTATCAATGGGCAACAATTTAATGAGTGGTTAATTGAGACTTCAGCCACATTCATTATCCATGTAATTATTATTGCATTTACCTTGAGCAAGCCATATGGTTTTTGACCTCAGCCTTCCCTTAACTTAGATGTCCCATAGTGGATATCTGACGAGCCTCCACTGTACTGGCTCAGGACACTTGATAAGAATCACTGGCAAAGCTGGGTTGCAGCACAGAAAAGAGTTAAGAGTCCCATAGATTGTTTAATAAAGGTAGTGTCATTTTCAATTATACAGCACAAACACTCCAGTAAATTCTACGTCACATCACCAAGGAAACTCACTGCAATAATTCAGTCAAAGCCAAAGAGAGGATTTTTACAACAGTTTAATAATAACAATGTGTTCTTCTCTGTTGCCCTTTATCCAAGGATATCAGTGCTTTTCACCAATATTAATTCATTTTCTAAACACAACTTCAGAGTGTAATTTCTGGAAATTAATTGAGTATGACATTCCTTCGTATCCTAACTGTTGATCCCTTGCCATCTCTCTGCAGAGCAAGAAAAATCCCCATGAGCATCTCCAAATCACGTGGTGAGAAATTCCTTCCCCCACCCTATGCTTTGTGCAACTAGTACCTTGGACATGACAAATGTAAAAATTAAGGACGTATAATATTCTTGCATCTACTTTGCAGTTCATCCAAATTCTCATTTATGGTCCCCAGTAAGAAGTGCACCAGCCTGGAATACATAAAGCCAAGAATTACAAAGGCTGCTGGGTAATGAAGGACATAAATTGTTGGATTCCTTTTCAATTATGCCTCTTATCCTACATGTCTGTTCGCAGAGCTCCCATAATGATGTAAAACAGTGGATCACGATCTCCATCCAAAATGTTGTGGTCAGAGATAAAAAAGCATTATAATAGTAAGGAACCTAACAGAGTGCCAGGCTCACAAGATCTTTCTGCTCTCCCCAGATATGCTCTATCACAGGTCCCATCACAACACATTTTCCTGATCCGTGACTCAATTTCCCTGTGCAGGAAAACAAACCTATTCTGTTTGCTGCAAGACTAGTGCACCGCTGATTCTCTCCTGTGCTTTTACATCCTAGCACGGGAGACAAAGAAAGGCGAAGTATTGCCCAGGCACTTTAGGAACTGACAGTTCTGCAACTAATGGCTGCAGCTCATATTTTTAGTGCTGCCTTTTCCTCTAACTTGTTTTTCTTTCATTCTTTTCTCTCTATTCTCACACAGGTCAACTTGACCTATGCTCAGGTCACTGCAAGTCTCTTTATCGACTTTGTATCTTCAGTGAAGATTCATCCTCCCACTTTTCTAAACGCTAGTACTCCTTCTTTTCTTGGCAAATATGGATTTTTAACACTGCCTTTGGCATGTTCAGATACAAATCCTTATGTGTTGAAGGTGACATTGCAGAGGAAAGCGGGAAAAGAAATCAGATGTGTTGCCTGGACAAAAGGACTGACCCGCTGCACACAGTTTGAGAACATTAACCCAAAACCAGTGAAGGAATGGTAGCAGCAGAACATGCAAGCTATAACTCAGCTTTTAATGAGACAAGTGTGATTTCATGCACAGAAATAACTATTGATTTGGTCATCACTGGAACGGTGAAGATGCAACTTACCCCTTCCCACCTACTTCCCTGTTGCCTTCACCTTTTAGAAGCACGATGTGCACAAGTAGCACATAGACAAAATGCCACAACAGACACAAAGAGTGGTTTAGGACAGAGGATGGCTGTGGCTTGCACAAGAAATATAAGCCTGCCAACTTGTTCCACAGCTGTAGGACATTTAATCCATACCAGCGCTTGCTCTCAACTGGGGCTGATCAGTGTTTATTCAATGTTAACTACAGTTCACTAGGAGCAGAGCCAGCCCTCCTGGTTTTCTTCAGTGTTAGTTTATGCATAAGATAATCATACTGGATCAAACAACAGACCTTTTAATTCAGCATCCTGTGCCCAGCTCCAGCCAACAACAGACACTTAAGTGAGAAGGCAAGCAGAAATTATATCCCCCAAGAAATGCTCCTCTGGATCCAAATCTGTGGATTAGGGCTTTCCAGAGTGAGAATTAAGATCTTTGTGATCAAGATCCCACAGTGGATTTTTGCTTTATAAATACATCCAGTTCATTTCTGGATCTCTTAGAAGCTCTTCATATCCATAAACTTCTGAAACGAGGTTTGATGTCACAGCATACACAGAGGGACCACTTCACATACCCACAGCTTGCCTCCAGGGGTCTTGCAATGGGCAAGTACATCTGATATGAAGAGATGCATGTGTATGGTCTGATGCGTGGTCTCTCCTTATGCAGAACAAAAGCATGATTTTAGGGGAACTCAGCAGTTTTTAGTGTGGTTGCTGAGCCTAAATTTAGAGAGCCCACAAGCATTTGCAGTCACGCATTTTCCCATTTCTCCACATCCCAACTAAAAAAAAGGGAGAGGTAAGCAGCAGGGCATCTAAGTAGACTGCAGAGCAGAAAAACCTATTGCTTTCTGCAGAGTGCTATTACTATTACTTATTTTGTTCCCTCGCTAACTCAAGCTGGGGAGTGGAAAAAGGAGCAGAAATGCATCTGCACTGGAGTCACACTATTCTTCCCACTTTCTGCCTCTCCAGAGCGTGTCTGGTCCAAGGTCTGACCTGCAGGAGCAGCCCTTCACTTTCTCTTACAGGCCTGAACAGGAACATGTGCATGAAGGTGATTTGCACTTGCTCACCAGGACCAAAGTTGTCAAAAACCATTGTCAAGATCCACTTACAGTGAATGAAGTTTGTCTCCAGCACCATTGCAGTTTACTAGTTTCCCTTTCCACCAAGTTTGATGTTCTTCTTTTCTCCCCATATTGTGCAAGCAGTGTAGATGCATTTATCCATACAGGTGAAAAAGTAGGAAGTAATTTAAATCATGAGTAATTCTTATAAGATGTAGTCTTTGACTGCCACATGTCAGTAGGAGTAAGAGCAGTGCTGCTGTTCTTCAGGACTTTGGGGGATCTCTCTGGAGGAAATTTTTTGTAGAAAAAATGAGACTGCAGAGCTGTGAAGCTGTCACTGCTGGGCTAAAGACTAGCGCATAGCACCCAAAGAGATTTAAAATCCAGTAGTGAAACCTGTGGTCAAATCCTGAATCAAAAGTGGGTGAGCTAAAAATAAAAATAAAATAATCCCTCTTCTGAAAGGGCAGTTTCCTTCTGATTAACTGAGGGACTATTACTTGTGTCTGGTCTTTCCTCCTGGAGTTTGCATACTACATATTGGTCTCCTACTGCTTCCACTTTATAGCATGAATACTTTCTAGGACCAATAAAATCCCGTAGACTTTAGATCTTATGGAAAATGGCTGAGGCATAAGGAAGATTTAGGAAATGACTGAGATATAATCAGATCAGACTAGTTCTGACTATCTTTTACAATTCTATGTATACACACACAAACATATATACATATATATATATATATATAAACTTCAACAGAAATTTATTCTGGATATTTTTAAAATCCTAAATTAGGCTAGGTTTAAATGCTAGCAATAGCAACGAGCAATTTCTCAAAGGGTTTGACCTTATTACTCGGCTACTCTGGTAATAATAACGCCTGAATCCAAAGACTTGTTTACATGGTCTGCTGCTTCCTTGCATGAACTATTGACCATCTGTGTAAGAGTTTCCTGGGCAATGGATTGAACTCAAACATGTGATGATCCCATACTGGCAATAATGGGAAAAAAAAAAAGTTCTTATTTTCCTCTGGAATCAAAGGCTTAATAAAAGTAACTCAAGTTGAACTAGACTGTGTTGCCAGGAGCTACAGGGCAGGGGGTGGGAGAATGCATACTGAGAGATTTTTAAGGATGTATTTTCATTTACATAAAAGTTTCAAAAGGAGGAGAAAAAGCACGAGAATGGGAAGAAGGACTGAAATACAGTGAACGACAGATACTAATACTGTACATAGAATAGAAAGCCATCACAGCCACGAATATACAAGGCATGGATTTGTAGAACCACATCCTAATTTCTGCAGTCTCTTTCAACATCAGCAATGTATTGTAAGTGGGATGTCTATTCAGAAACATCTTAAAGGCATTTGCAATCTGTGTGCAGGCAGGCAGGGGGTTAAAGGATTTATGAGTTTTTTATTAACTTTGGGAGCATGCTTCTATTGCATGGCTCTCTGGTGAACTGGAATTTAACACAATTTACACCGTGATTGCGGTGAGCTGAGAGGACGCACACGATTTTTGCAGTTTGGCTAATAAACATTCACTCAATAAAGTATATTAAACTAGTGATTTCCCATCCCCAGCCCCAGTCTTGCAGCGGAAAGTTTGGGAGGTTTGGGTGATCGTAGACTGCTGATCCTGTTAAACTGATGTAAGCCTTCCTTAAATGCTCCTGCATAAGGACAGTCCAGACAGTAAATGGAAATGAATCAATCTCTAACACACACTGATACAAACAGCAGGAGCAGCTGAAGATGCTCTGATTCCCTGACTGTTTGCCTGTCCCATTGCCAGAGGTTACTGCCCACTAATTCAGGAAGACCAAATGCAAACTTGAATACATCTCTCAATTGCTTCAGTTACTAATTTGAGATATAGAGTAAAATCACTTTACTATACAGTTTCATCTAGAATCCTGCAAAACACAACATCGGAGGGATAGGGACACGTGTTTTGCCACTCTTTCCTGGGGGCAATGATCTTCAGGACAGAGGGAAGGAAAACTGGGAGAGTGGTAGTGCCTTTAATTTGGACTAGCTTTAGCAAAACTTGTCTCTTAACCCTCAAACCTACCCTTTTATCAAATGCATTTACCAAACTTTCAGATGAGTTTAATCCAATCAATTTCAAATCACTTTCAAATTTATATCAGTGCAACTTTGCATCAAGGAAAACCTTTGATGAGCTCTTTACCAGGGTCTTGACTCTTCAAGCACTCAAGTATACTCTTCATTTTAAGCACATTCCTCAAACCTATTGATCTCAATCCACTTCAGTGGATTATAAACACGTACTTCAAGTTGGAGACCTATATCAGTGCTTGCTTAATACAAATTTGTCAATGCTGAAGTGGACTAGATTTAGATACACTAAAAATTAAGCTGATCCTTTAATATTTTCCTGATTTGCATAGACTTTACACAGGCTTATTATTAAACACATTTGGGAGCTTTGCTACACTGAAAACCAAAGCATTGCAATAGAAATGTGCCTGAAATGACAGCCTGGATGGTCAGGTCAAAGCTCCTATGTCTGTGTCTCCCATGTAACAGCCATGAATTCACAAGCATTCAGGAGTCCAGAGCAGCTTGAAAACCTTCTTGAGAACAGAAGGAGGGAATGGTGATTTGCACACCAAATAACCAAGTGTTCGTTGCACTGCTGGTTACACGAGTGAACTCAGCATCTTTCAGGAAGAAAGAGGTGGGACACCTGAATCTGGTAGCACATTGCCATCATAGTTCCACTGGTTCTACTGGAGATGCACCACAGTCCTCCTGGAATTGCTCTTGAAAGACTGGTTTCCAGGAGGTTCAGCTGACTTGGGCCAGTTCTCTAGATGCCCCCAAAGCCAGAGCCACACATCTCAGTAGCAGCACAGAGAGGGAGAGCTACCTCCATGCACCTATTGGCACAGATAACAAAAAACTTGCTCGAGTACGTGCATGGACATTCAGTCCACCAGCACATACTTATGTATCCACCCCTCTCAAGCTTTTCTGATAGCATCTCCAGCAATACAGGCTCAGCTGGTGATGGCCTCCCAGTTTTACTCCTTGCATGTGAAGATCAGTGCCTCAACATCTAACTGTGTGTCAAAAGTAGCAGCAGCCTCCAGTTCAGGCTCTGGTGAAGAGCGCACACAATGGCTGTCAGTCACACTACCGTCTTGCCTAATAGCTCCTCTTGGCCTCTTTTCCCCATCTCTCCCTTCCTAAGTAAAGGCAGATGCTTTGCCATACTGAAAAGCCAACAATCTGTTTCAGTACCTGACAGAGTGCAGTAATAAACCAAATAGAGGAAGGTGTAAGAGCCCACACCAAATATATATGTGATGATCTTCCCCTCTTTATCCAAGCTAGATCTTTATCCGAGCTAGATCCAATGCCTCATTCAGAAGAGCATGGCGTGAAAGATTAGTTTAAGATATGAATCACCAAGAGTAATATTTCTTTGCTAATGTTATTTAACATTCAGCACCATCCTTTTTATTTTTCATATAAGTGGCCAATCTATTTCTTGAGGCTTCATATTGTCTAGACTTCAGCAATTTCCTGTGGCAATGAGTTCAAAAGTCTAATTACATGCCATGCAAAAAAGTATTTCTTTCAATAAGTTTTGGATTTCCCACCTTCTAATTGAATTGAATGGCCATGCCACAAGAGAATCTTATCTATCTTTTCTAGATGATTCATTATTTGATCTTTTATCTTGGTTTCTCTTATTCATCTCTTTTCTAAGCTTCATCTCTTTTCTTCTCATGACTCTTCACAGAGGAGTCTTCTCCAGTGCTTCATATTTTGCTCATCCTTTTCTAAATCCCCTTTAAGTCAGTCATATCTTTTTCAAAAGGGAATGACCAGTACCTCATTCAACACGAAGACAAGACAGCAGTGCTGATTTACATAATGGCTTTTTTGTTTAAAAAGAGCTAGTCTTTAAAGTAAAAAAATTAGTTCACTAGAATTTTTTTAAAGTATAAAGCCACCAACAGCCTAAAAGACAAAAAAAAGCAGAGCTGCAACTGTACAAAATTACAGCAGAATGTATCAATTTCATTTCAGAGAGCAGAAGATCATAATAGCTGCTGAAAACTAGATGTGCGGCACAAAAGGGGAGAGGGGTAGCAGTGGGGGATTTATTGCTATTGATCTATTTATCTATTTATTTATTTTTACTTTTGTTACCACAATCTAGTTACAATTCACTGTTTCCGAGATTGAAAATTTGGAGGAAGGAGTCTTACTTGGTTGATATGGCAAGTATATATTATTTTAAATATTATTCCTCTAGTGATTTCTTGTCAACTTCAAACAGTTACTGCTCAAAATAGATGCTTCAGAATTGCTAGAGTGAAGGAAATTCCTTCAAAAGCACACAGAGCAAAATAAGGAATGATTAGTTTCTGTATCTTGTAATGCAAGAATTAGAGAGCATCACATGAAATTCCAGGCAATGGGTCCCAAGCAGCCAGGACTTCATCACATAGCTCAGAGTTAAACTGTGGAACTCTTTTCCGCCGGCGACTAAACATGCCAACGTGTTTCACAGCTTCAAATTTAGAGAAGAAAAGTCTATAAAGGATTATTAAACACAAAGGTGCCATCTCTGGCTCAGGAAATTCCCAAACCGCAATTCACTTGGTCTGGGAACATGTACAAGAAAAACATTGCATGCTTTTTCTGCCCTTATACTCTTCCTTATATATATACACATATATATGCTACTGACTTCTGACAAAAGCAGGATAAAGGTCTAAGCAGTCACTGGCCTCAGTCAGTATGGCTCCTCCTATCATTTATGTGTTAAAGCAGAGAGGATTTGAGTCC
This sequence comes from Limosa lapponica baueri, assembly GCA_002844005.1. Classification (NCBI taxonomy): domain Eukaryota; kingdom Metazoa; phylum Chordata; class Aves; order Charadriiformes; family Scolopacidae; genus Limosa; species Limosa lapponica. Next base: position 31,704 of record KZ508290.1, on the reverse strand, counting down.
TGGGAGAGGTTTCTCTTTTCTCCTTACCTTTTTCCATTACTACAGTAATTGATACTGTCACTTTTACTATTAATCACATTATTATTATGAATCATAACAGTCTCTGACATACTGTCTTTCATTTCTATTAATAATTTTGCTATATGCTCTGAGGAGGACTTATGTCAGAGGAGGACTGTACAGAACTGGTGTGCTCACTGCAGAATATTCACATAACGATATCTGAAAAGCATATAATTGGTATAGACCAAGCACACAAGCAGTAAACGCAAAGTGAAGATGCACAGAAAAGGAGTGCAACTCACCTGAGATGTCATATCAGGTTGTTTCAGTCCCAACTAACTGACAGCACTGCCAGAGGCCAGCACTTCGTGTAGCACCCTCCTTACTTGGACTTTGTCTCAGTGCTGAGACAAAGAGTGCAATGCGAGTGCCGCCCTTCCAGTCCCCAGTTTCCAGGAGGGAAAAGGATAGAGCCAGATGGGAAAAGGAAAGAGAATGAATTGAAGATACTAACGTGAGGACAAAGGCCAGGTGAGGATCTTCAAGTGCAAAGAGCAGGGAAACATCACTTCTCCCTTTGTTGCAGAAAAGCTGAGGGAAATCTCCAAACCCAACCATTTCTATGAAACTGAGCTCTCCATAACTGCTCATTTCACTTCCCTGTCCCCTTCTCCCAGACCACACGACCAAGCTCCTCTTTATTTTTCAGAACACCAGCTATTGTGAGATATTTGTCATGGTCTCATTCTCATCCAAAGTAATTTTGTTTTTTAATTTTTATTTGTCGTTTTCTTTTTAAAGTGGACTGTGACAAGCAGCACGAAGACTTATCAGAGGTGTGAGGGGAAGAATTCTTTTCTCCTATAGCTCTGACAGAAGGAGAATAAGGCTGTACTACAGTATCTGCAATACATCTCTAAGGTAACCAAGATTGTTCCCCATAGCTCAACAAGTTGAGCTATCTCACATGAGATAAAAAAAATACATTTCTGAAAATCCTGTAATTTGAATTTACACACCGATAAATTGTTATATATCCCTCCCAAAGGGGCTGGTCCAAAGTCTATGGGTAGTAAATAGAAAAGTTTTCCCTTGTGTTCAGTAGATCCCATATCAGTCCCAACCGCTTTGTAAACATCAAAGTAGCTTCTAGAGCAATTCCAGTCAAACCAGGTGTTGTGAAAACAAATTTCAGAACCGAAAAACACAAGAGGAATCTAAGGGAAGAAAAGTTCCCAATGGCTCCCGAACCACAGGGGTTTTTTTGCAAGAGTGAGGGAAATCCCCTCCAAAGAAAAAAACCTGAGGACTTCTATTTGGGATGCCCACTTCAGGACATCTTCAAAAGCCTTAGCTTTTGGAAACCTTTAAAATCTTAACCTCTCAAAAAAGGGTGCTAGAAACCAAACTATCAAAAAATAAGCACTCAAATTGGAGTGCTGAGGAGGACTGATCCCATGAAACAGCCTGTTATTGTTGTAAGGTGGGAGGGTTGTATTTTTAGTTTCACAGGGTTTTTGTTTGGGATTTGTTTGTTTGTTTTTAAACAAAAATAATTTGTGAAAGAGGGAGAGAGGGAGTTGTGCTCCCTACCTTACACTTTGCTGCAGGTCTGTCACTATCTCCGCAACAGCTCTCCAGCTGCCACCACAGTTTAATTCTAAACCCACAAAGAATTAAACACAGCCTTAGCAGAGAGCATCAGGCCATCTCGCATCCCAGAGCGGGGCTTGGTTTTAGTGTCATCGAGTCACTCTGCAGTGCTCACACTTGCAGAGTGAGCATCACACCCTGCCATGCCAATCAATCTTGTCATCAACATTAAAGAGTTCAGGTCTGAGCATCAAGTCAGAGTTTCAATCAGGATTTATTGCCATTTCATTTTGCTTCAGAGGCTGACAAGTGGGCTTGAGCACATTTCAATATGCTGATTCTTCTTTATGAAAGCAATTACAAGCAGAGAGGCACAGAACAACCTCGACTGCTGAAAAAGCCCAGTGGGACCTCTGATGTAGTAAGAGGTGCTCAGCACCATTAATGACAGCTACGAAGCACCCTGCAGGATTTGATCTTACAGTACTCTAACAGAACATAGAGTTAACAAGGAAAGACGTTTTCTTTTTAATTGCTATTTTTACCTGCAATCACATCATTATGAGTCTCAAGATCAAATTCCGTGAATTTATTTCCCATTGATAAAAAAAACCCAGATATTATTAACTTCTAGTGTTACAGAAATACCAGCCATGTTCATATCAACCCAGTTGAAGGCTATTCCAGTCTGGATCAGCATGACTTTTATTCTGTAGTCCTTGGTTGGTGGACCGTTTATTCCACTATTTTGTCTTTGGCAATGCTGAATACAATTACAGAAATCCAGAAATGAGATGCACGATTTTAATTTGCTTCTCTGTTAGTATCACATGTGTTAAGCTCAGCAGTGATTTTGGAGGATAGGGAATGGGCAGATGCTGCTATTCCACTGAACCACCTTTAGGATTAATGAAAGGAGGCTGAATTCAACTGTGGGACAATCCCTTGAAAGACACCAATGAGCAAAGCTGTAGCAATTCATTTTTGCACCTACATGTTTCCCCCAGGGCCAGCTTACTGTCTGCTCTTTCAGCTGTGCTTTTCCCAGCCTCCTTATGGCTCCTCTAAGCTGCCACCCACCCACTGTGGACCTATAGGTCACCAGTCTCATGCTTCTAACACATTCTTCTTCCCACACTTTCAGTGCTGTTTATAAAATAAGCAGCAGTGCCCTATTCCAATAAGGCTTGTACGACCTCTAATTATGTTGGCCACAACACTAGAGCAAAGTCCCCCAGAGCAAAAAGGATGAGGTGCTATACTTAGTCACACACAGATCTCTCACTCTGCCTGCACTGAGTCATGCTGCCTGTGGGTCTAGTGTAGGAGGAGCTGTCTATAAGAACCGTGTCACACATTTACTGCTAGATCCCATCAGCACCAAATCTCTCCTCAGGACCTTGGCCTCTTGCTTGTAGCCATAGGACAGCATGGGTGGCCCCCCACTCAACAATAGGGTGACATTTAGGGTATAAATGTAGGAGAGGAAACATTTTCTAATTTATTTTCAAAAGCAAAAGATTCTCCAATTCTTCCTGCACTCAGCTAAGCCTCCTCCACATTAGATATTCCATGGCATCCCTTTTATAATGGTTGACAAGTTGAATCAAAGCATATAAATCCCTAGGGGAATATTTTTTAAAGGGAAAAGAAAAAAGGAACCCATCTTAGCAGTACTCCAGCATGCATATCAATAAGAGAATTTCAGCAATCACTTCCTGGGTGTAATTACATTCATCTGCACCTGTGACTAAGTGACCTGTCAAAGTGTCAAAGAATCTAGTTAGGGAACGAAATTCCTTGCTTATAACAACAGCCCATGTCAACACCTGCACTTCTCCTGTTTTCATTTTAGCTGTAGAGAAATTGTCTAGGCTTGCAGTTAAGCAATGCATATGGTGTATAGTTGCAAAGGTGTCTATCCTAAGTGCGTAAGATCAAGTCCTACCATTACGATATTAAATCTGAGCTAAACATCCTTGGAGGATTTGAGCAAAGCTAGGTTAATAAAGAATGCCTCAAAAAGGGTTGAATTTCACCTGGCATGGGAAGAAGGCAGTTGGAGCAAGGTGAAAAGAAAAAGCCTTTCACATTAGTGCAAAGGTATAATTATTATGCTGGCAGCAAAAAATTTTCTGCACAGGCCAATTCATAATGGTCAAGGGCCATAAATTGCAAATTAGGCTAATTTCACAAATTGACCTCAATAAATTAAGAATCACTTCTTCCACCTCCATGACACCACTTGACATCTCCCTGGGTAAACGCCACTGATCTGTGACAGACACTGCTGAATCCCAAATGGGAATTTCCCCTTTATCGAAGCAGAACTCTAGTACTGAATGGACAACAGAGGAAAAAGGACATGAGTAACAGACAGAAGCTCGGCACTACAGAGGTTAATAAGTATAAGAAAGGGCTAGAGGCTTAATCTAAGAGGTCTGATCCAGTGTCATTCAGTTAGTCCCAATCCAAGCTACAAGGCTTAGAGGAACTTGTACTCTTCGGAACAGCCACCCTTGGGTGCTTGGAGCACAGATACCTTAAGAGACAAGTTATTAGCTTCCTTCTAGTTTCCCTAGAAGAGATTGATTTTTAAGATCAAGCACACTGAGGTACTGTGAGGGTAGTCTTACAACCTCTATGTCCTCCCATGCCATCCCCTAGGCTCCTAAATAGACCAAGAACTAACACTGCCTGTGGGGCACCTCCCAGATTCAGAAAACAAGCTGGCTGTTATCTGATCTCATTTCTCAATACCACATATAGTATGAAGGTGCCTGGAAAACTGTCAGTGTGACCCACAGTTGGGAAAGTACGAACATCCCTGTCAGAGAACAAACGGACTCGTTATTTTAGCTGAGCTCAGAGCATCCTATATAAAAGGTTCATTTTCACTCTACATCATTCTCCAGCAAGACTGCAGATATATACCTCACACCCTATTCTGGGCAGAGAAGAAATTTTGCTCAGCTCCCATAACAAATGACCAGTCAGAAATGGCAAGCCAAGGGGAAAAAAATTACTGACCGATGTGCAGAAAGGAGCATTTTCATAAAATATAGCTAGGTTGGGCTGATTCTAAACACATGGTGTCATATAAGGGGACATAAAATTGCTTTCTGCATAAGTAGAGAGACTAGGGATTGTTGCAGCCCTTAAAAAGTTCCCCACTGCTCTCTGATGTGATGTGAGCAGGGAACAAACTTCTGCTCATGTGGACCCAACTTGACAGTAAAAGGATGTACCTCGTGTCAGCGGCTGCTGCTCTCACAGCGTTAGTTACAAATTAAGTTGAAGTGAAAAGACAACAGCCTCAAAGCTGACTGAACTTACTTTTCTAAAAAATATTTGCTTTCCTGAAACCCGGAGATGAGATGAAGTTATCAGACTGAAACCATTTTGGGCCCGTGCAAACTGCATGAAGTTCAACCAAGCCAAGTGCAGGGTCCTGCACCTGGGACGTGGCAATCCTAGGCACAAATACAGGTTGGGCGAAGAATGGCTGGAGAGCAGCCCTGAGGAGAAGGACTTGGGGGTGCTGGTGGATGCAAAGGTCAACATGAGCCAGCAATGTGCTCTGGCAGCCCAGAAAGCCAACCACATCCTGGGTTGCATCAAAAGAAGTGTGGCCAGTAGGTCGAGGGAGGTGATTCTGACTCTCTACTCCGCCCTGGCAAGACCCCACCTGGAATACTGTGTCCAGCTTTGGAGAACTCAGCACAGGAAGGACATGGACCTGTCTAGACCTGACAGGTCTAGAGGAGGGCCATGAAGATGATGAGAGGGCTGGAGCACCTCTGCTGTGAGGACAGGCTGAGAGAGTTGGGGTTGTTCAGCCTGCAGAAGAGAAGGCTCTAGGGAAACCTCATAGAAGCCTTCCAATACCTAAAGGGGGCCCTAAAGGAGAGATGGGAAGGACTCTAAGTCAGGGAGTGGAGCCATAGGACAAGAGGTAGTCGTTTCAAATTGAAAGAGAGTAGATTTAGATTAGATATTAGGACGAAATTCTTTGCTGTGAGGGTGGTGAGGCACTGGCCCAGGTTGCCCAGAGAGGTTGTGGCTGCCCCATCCCTGGAGGTGTTCAAGACCAGGCTGGATGGGGCTTTGAGCAGCCTGGTCTGGTGGGAGGTGTCCCTGCCTTCCCACCCCCACCCCCCACAGGGGATTGGAACCCTATGATCTTTAAGGTCCTTTCCACCTCAAACTGTTCTATGACTCTATGAAATGTCAAGTTCAGCACAACTGAAGCATGTTGCCAGCGTATAAAGATTTTGTACCCCATCCCTGGAAACGTTCAAAGTCAGGTTGGATGGGGCTCTGAGCAACCTGATGTAGTTGAAGATGTCCCTGCTTATTGCAGGGGGGTTGGACTATATGATCTTAAAAGGTCCCTTCCAACCCAAACTAGTCTATATAATTATTCTAATTATGCAAGCTTGGCAAGATTTGCTAGGTTTTTCCTGTGTTATCAAAATTCACAAGAACAGGTAACAAGCGGAGTATGCACAGTCCACACAATGACTCTGCAGTTTTATAGAACTAGTACTTTCTATATTCAAAGTTACGATTCTGAGTAAACGACTTAAAGAGGCTTCCAGTTCTCAAAAAGGATAGACAGACTGATTTTTAGCATAACAGAAAACTACACAAGCGTTTTGTGCAAGGCAGGAAGGAGTTAGGGAGGGAACAGACTGTTTCTTGGGAAATCAAAAGTAGTTATTAATTGCGTTCACTGAAGGAACCTTCCCCTACAGTTCTATTCTTCCACTTGTCCACTGGAGCCATGATTTCCTCCCCCCACATGTGACCTATCAGCTTCTTTTTAAACCAGCTGCTCTGTTTTCTACATAAATGCCATAAATAAGCACATTCTACCAGTCATTATCCAGCACATCAAGTTAAGAACAGCCTATTACCCATATATGACTGAGTTTTCAAGACTGTAGGACAAAGTCCAGGTACTAATAAACAAACCCATGTCTTCCATTTTCCAGGTGCTCTTCAAGATGAAATCATTTATGATCTGGTTCTACTCAGTACTGTGTGAACTTTGATTAGTGATTACCATTACTTTTTGCACAAAGTGTGCATGAATAGTTCTGCAGTCACGCCACACAGAGCATCATTCTCTCACTTGAATTCATTCATCTTTATGTCAAAATACATAAAACTGTACCTCCATGCAAACACTAGTACAAACATATAGATACAGTCAGGATCACATATTCATGAGACAGCAATATTTACATGTGAATATATACAAATACACAAGAGACCACATACTCATCTACAGGTACACATAGGGCTGCACATATTCTGGTGCAAACACATTCACATAGAAGTCCTAGTCAAACACAATCACATCTGCACATGAGAATGACAAAAAGCAAATCTCTGCCTCGTGTATGAGGCCAGAAACAGTCACATCATAGCATTTGTACTGTCCAGCTGAAACCACATTTGAATTTCACCCCATTTCTGTTCCAGCTTGAACCTCTATGCACAGTAAATCTTTTTCAAGCCTGTGAGATATGAGCAATGAAGACAACAATGTCAATGATATAAAATTAATAGTGCAAAATGGCAATAAAATGGGAAAATCCCAGCACTGCTCATAAAAGCATATTAGCCTGACCCGTATTTACTCTTCTTTTCTGGAGAAATTAGTTGGTTTCTCAAAGCTTATGGGAAACACTAACAGTAATGAAGCAGAAAAATGATGAATGTTAAAAAATTAGGGTGATCCATAAATGGTTATAAACTTGCCCCTCTTTGTTGCCCATGCACTTTTGATGAGCTTGCAAAATTTTAAACCTTTTAAATTTAAGACAGAGCAGTTTTATTTCTTTCAAGCTACAGTGGAAATAATTTCCTTATCTATCATTTAGAATGGTTTAATACTTTCATTAATCCACACATCATAAAGCAGAAAGTGATTTTTATACCTATTCCAATCACTCATTGTGCCTCCCCGCAAATGGAAAATGGCTGTTTTCTGCTGATTCTGAAGTTAAACTTGAGGCCAGTATCTTCACAAGCCAGGCTAGTCCTGAAGGCAAAGATTTAAAGGCAGACGGAACAGGTGCCATCTCTGCTCTGTCTTTAATGGACAAATTGCTGGCCTTTGATATCTAGCAGGACTGCTAATTTGCTTGGTAGGAAGCATTGCCCTGTCACTTGTGATAGAAGGCACATAAGACACCAGTTAGAGTAATAGTGATCTTGTTAGCCACATGAACCAGGCACCTCCTCTACCAATGCCTGTATCCTTGTCTCTAGATTCAGTGTCCTCACCCCAGAAAAACATGAAAAATTTCCAAAACACATTGACAGAACTGGGGGGTGGCGGAGGACAAGTAATCAAGGTCTAGCTACCTAAAAAGATGGTTGGTATGGGCTTCAAGCAATACAGACCCAGTTGTAATCAGTGGTATAGATAACAATCACGTTTTCTACTAGGACTTTCTTTTATTAGTATTAGGGTTTCATTTTCCATCCAGCCATTCCATGAATTTCTATCCAAATAATGGATTTTTGACAAAGTCTTTTCTTGTCCTTAAAAAAAAAAAGCCATATTTTCACCAAGTATCAACTGAGCCATCAATCCGATGATTTCAAAAGCTGTTGAGTTGCTCAACTTCTACTTTCTCTAGCTTTTTCTATTTGTCAGACAGCAATTTTCCCATACTGTGGGCTTTGACAGCCCCAGAAGTGATCGATGATTTAATAGACAGAACCTTGTTATTAATGTCTCACGGTGGTATCAGTTTAAGCCTAGATCTATAGAGCATCAGGGTTTAAGCACTTGCCACAGCACAAGTTATCAAGCATCCCCAGTAATGTCAATAGGATTTTGGCCAGCTCTCTTAATGCACCCAGAGCTGGCTCAACACTTCTCAGAAACATATGAAAATTCAATTTACCACCCTATGGATGAGCCATACCTCCTACAAGAAGGTCAGAGCTGCCATGAAGAGTGCAAAGAAGAAACTCAGACTTGGACTTGTATGCATCTGTTGACATCATAGAGATAAAAGAGAGCACAAAACCTGCAGGGAATGGCCCTCTACCTACCAGCAGATATTAAGCCACACATCGGCCTCAATTCGGTCTTGGCCTAAATTAAGACCTGACTTTTGCTGCCCTTATGATGATTGGTATCAGGTTGGAATTAGGCCCATAATCATGGAATATTTTGCCTACAATGAGGCATTACAGAGTCAATATTATTACTTTCAGTATATAGGTGTAGGGGGTGGAAAAGTGGTACACGTAGCTCACTGCAGTCTTCACCCTACAGTCTGGCTATGTTCTTTTGACAACGTCAAAGGAGATGAGAGAAGGCTGATGAGAGAATGGGATGAGGGACAAGGCTATTTCCCTCCATCCCCAAAAAAACCCAAGCCATAACACATACACACACTGAATCAGAAGACTAGGTTTCTGGATCACTTTTCTCAACTTAGGTGCCAAGAGATGACCTTCCTACTCAGTCTGAAAGTTCCCTAGGGCTGCACATTTCTATGCAGAGATGCTCTGCCTTGGGCAGTTAGGCATCAATTGCCCTTCAAAGGGAAAGAAGTTTTCCATTTCACATAGATAAAATGAATGCTACTTAGATGCATTTAGTAGTTTAGGTGTGTGTCATTGTCCCATCTCCCCCCGCCCCCCCGCCTTTTTTGCTACCATTTCCAAATAATTTAGTAGTAGAGATTGATCCCAAGCATGTTGAGAAAGCTATCCAAAGCTAAACAAGAGTCTAACTGGGGATATGTCAAATCTGACTGTATTAAATGCTCATGAGTCATTCACATACAACGATAAGCATCCTTTGAAACCACCAACCATCCCAAAGAACCTCATGAGGGTGTACAGCCTGTTGACTTTTTTATGCATCCAATTTAGGAGCTCACTAACTTGGGCCCTCCATGATATTAGTTTGTGAGTATCTCTGATGTGAGACAGGATCTCCAGTTGAGTGGAGAACCAGCTTCACTCTGCCTAACTTTCAGAGTTTCGATGGAATTGCAGGCAAGGTAGAAGAGGATCACATCCTTCTAGTGTGCCGTTAAAAAGCCTCTCCGTGCCTTCCTTATTTCTCTTCCAAGTAAGTTCAAAGCATTTGTCAGTGGCAACCCATGTTATCCCTTTTCCAAAAGGTCTGATCAGTGTGTCAGCTGGATTATTAGTAAGACAAATCCACCACCATAGGTCATATATGCAATATTTTTTGTCAAACACTCTTCCCCTTCTGATAAATTTCTCATTTGTTATTCCAG
>KZ508286.1:17614-28505 GCA_002844005.1 Limosa lapponica baueri | reverse complement strand
TTGGCTCGCTCCGGCATTTTGAAAATAGTTAAACATATTTTAGTGGTAGCAATGTTATTCCGTTGTTCTGCCATCCCAGCCTGGGATCCTGAAAGATAGTGTCTCTTTTTAGGTGTAAATTGGAGACTGACCAAAAAGAAACAGGGTGTAAGAGTGACAGGAGTCTGCGATGGGCAGAAGAGGGCACGTGTCAACCTCTGAGCACGATCAGGTAGAGACCCGCACAGAGAAGGTTTAGTGTCTTCCCCAGCACTGGATTTTTCTTGAACTGGTAGAGCTCTACCAGTCCAAGAAATCATTATTTTGAACTGTTACAAATTACTTGCTTAAAGCATTACATGCCTTTGGAGCAAGAAATAAACTATAAATTAAAGAGAGCAGAAGGCTGGAGCTCTGGAAAGGAACGTGGATACACACTAAGGATATCTTTAAGAAGAAGGCTGCTTTGTGTCCAGGAGAAAAGTGGAACTTTCTGGATTATAGACCCCAAAAATACCAATTCAGAGGACTAAGCCTCCAATTCAGAGGAATGGAGACTTCAACAAAATCTGAACCTGAGCTATAAGCAGATACTTAAATTGCTCTTTATTAAGCAAAGACTTAGCAATTTGTTTAATTTATATCCAGTTAAAATGAAAGAAAGTTCATCATACGCCTAAACGCTTTTCTAAATTGGAATGTCACAACCTTTTTCTGGAAATTGATAAGGCATATTTACAACAGCGTAGACTTGCTGTAGCATTTTTCCATATTTCAGTATAGCCACAGTTATACAGCTACTAAATGCAGTCTTTGTCTACTTTTAAAAATTAATGCTCCCTGTGGGAGCTTTGTTAATAGTAAGAACTTAATTGCTTTACAATGCCTTTTCATTCCAATCAAGACCATTTCTAGCAACTTCCTGGATTATAGCAGTAACAAATCATTCATCCCAGCAGTGAGAGCGATTATCCAACCCTGTTATACAGAACTGGGGAAGGTTTCCCTCCAACAGAGTCTAAATTGTGGACTTTGTTCCTGTGTGTGTTTCTACTGCGCATCACCTTTATATATGAGAAAAACTGAAGTAAATCAATACTTTCGCTGGTTTGGATTTCTGAATTTAACTGCTGCTTGACCTTTCCTGTCCTTGTCAGTTCCATTCTGCTCCGTAAGAAAGGAGTGCACTTAATTCTTGCCCGTGTGAAGGTAAAATTTTTAACCAGCTGAATAAACAAAATAAACCAGGCATAATTATTTTTTTTCTCTAGACAGTCAGTTCTTTTTAAAACAGCCTGTGCTGGGTTTTACATAGTGAAATACATGAAAAATCCGACCTACCGCTCACTGCAGTAACCAAGAATCTTTTATTGACTTCGGTGGCCTTTGGATCAGGATCTACATGAAACTGTGGCTTTGTGTTTTAAGACAAATAAGAAAACAGAATTTAAAGGGACACGTTGTTCCAAGCAGACTCGTTCAATTCCTTAGCAACAATTTAAGAAGTCACAAGGGAAATGAGTTTTTATGGTCTCATCATTTCTTTGATGTAAAAGTGCACACTCCATCTTTTTGGCATTTCGTTCAACAGCGGAGCACATGAAAAAAAGAGCCCCACTGTGCATAAAGAGAATAAAATATGTTCAAGAAGAAACAGGAAAAAAGATTCAGGTTAATACGAAGGTCAACCTCTTTCTGTGTTTCAAATCTGCACTTTGCTGAGATCTTAAAGAGAAGTAAAAAAAGCTTTAATCTTCAGTGCTGTCATTCCTTAGCTGGAGAAGCATTAAAATCCAAACAGATATGTTTTGGCTGATGTTAGAGGGGTAAAAATTGCTGTTAGATTTTAAATTATCTGTCCCTGAAATACTGGACCTTATATGACACACATTGCACTTTATTTAAATAAAGATAATGCCTCATTAAGAGCATTAACAAACTCCCAGACCATTTTTGCATTCTCCTCACCTCCTTCTGCATGAGGAGGGCAGTGCACTAGCCCAGCCCAGGGACCCTCAACCTGTGACACAGCCACAGATCTGGACCGGTGTGGACAAACCAGCCCATCTCCCTTGCTGCTTCCACACCATGTCTGAACCGAGCCCCAAGAACCAGCTGCAGCCTCATGTGGCCCCACAATTTAGAGATTTCAGGGACCATCCTCTCCCCAGAGTGTGCTGGCCAGAGGTGACTGTGCACCTTCAAGGAGGCAGCAGGTATGGACATCGAGTCAACTCAAGACCTCTCTACGAGCGCAGTGCACAAGCAGCCCAAGCTCTCCACCTGCAGAAGGGGAACGCAGCACTCCTCTGCCTCACCGACTCCTTGAAGAAGAAGCAGGCTGTACTGCGAGGTGTTCGGGTGCTACGAAATTGGGGATGGACACTAAAGAGCAAAGCACCTCAACAGGATCTGTGTGAATGGCAGGTCTGGAAAAGTCTCCATCTCAGGTAACTTGAAGAAGACTTTAGAACTGTTAAGATAAGACAAGTGGTAATGGTTTTAAACTAAAAGAGGGTAGATTCAGACTAGATACAAGGAAGAAATTTTTTGCCATGAGGTTTCTGAAACACTGGCACAGGTTGCCCAGAGAGGTGGTAGATGCCCCATCCCTGGAAACATTCAAGGTCAGGTGGGACGGGGCTTTGAGGCACCTGATCTAGCTGAAAATGTCCCTGCTCATTACAGGGAGGTTGGACTACATGGTCTTTAAAGGTCCCTTCCAACCCAAACTATGATTTTAAGTGTGGGACACTCTCAGACTCTCCCCAAGCTCAGGTATTTTGGGTTTGGGGTGGTTTTTTTACGTCACAAAGAGAAGGAAAAAAAAACCCAGGCAAAGGCGGTTACTACTTGGAGCACGAGCTGACAGGACTGCTATAGAAATATTTCATCAGCTACTTTGAGATTAAACTTAAAATGTTTTTTTAATGCCAATATTTTATTCATCTACTCAGTTACCTCTCCTTTTCAGGAGAACTGCTAGACAATGGCAATGCCTTCTATTTATAACCTATCAAAGCTGAAAGTCAATTCTTTCAATCATATAACATAAGTATGCTTTACCACTAGTGGTGGAAAGAGTAAAAATTGTCTCTTCTGCCTAGCTCTTCTTAATTTTCTTCCTTAAAAGTGAAAAATTAATATAAAAAAGGGAGTGACCAGTTAAAAAAACACCACACCCACATCTGTCTTCCAAATACTGTACTAAATGGGCTGTATTATATTAGACAAAAAAAAAAGCAGGCAAGAATCTCTATTTGTAGTAACACAAGGATGAGGGAAAAGGTTTTCACACAGACGTAAGAATTTCTCTATTATTCAAAACTATGAACATGATAATTGGAAGTATGGAAAAACATAGAATAAATGTTACCTGTGATACCATTTAATGGCTAAATGTTCATAAATGTAATAAATCAAAGGAAACTGCCTGTTTGCCAGTTTCTTAGAGAGATGACAATAAAAATAGTATATTTTGCTATCATCTTTGCGTATCTACGTTATGTAATTTTACCTAGAAGCAGACTACTGAACTGGGAAACTGGGTTTCCATGTTTTCCTTCTGCTTTTATGTCCACAGCTATTGTTTTTCTTTTTCCTTTTCAGATAGTCAGCTTGGAGAGAGTTCATATTTCAAAAATTAAGAGCTTCCAATTCTGATCTTGTATCTGTCTTTCTGCTCTGCAGTCTTCCATTATAGTTCCCCAGAGGACAAAATGATCTATTTTTCCATTTCTTTACTGGGGGGCAGGGGTCCATAATTAACAAAATTTTTGAAATTTAATTACTAGTGAAAGTACAGCTTAGGGCATCCCCAGGAAGAAACAAAGGCAGAGTTCGTAGATGCTTCTATTTTCCAGCTCCCAGAAGTAGCTGCTTCAGCTCCTTGTCATGGAGTAGGAACCACTTTAAGTGGCAAGAACAACTGTGTCTGCTTCTACCCCATAACTGGCTACTGTTGTGCCCCAAACAGCCCATCAGTAGTTAACTGAAAAAGATGATAATGAATATCAGTATCTGAAAGCTGAATACCAAGTGAATAGGAGTGAGAAAACAGCCGTTTTGTTTTATGAAATCCATGCTATAGCAATGCTGGATGCTATATTCTTTGCCATTTGTTCAGGAAAAAAAAATCCCAAGAAATGATAGCAGTATTAAGATTTTTCTAACTCTGATCCAGCTGTAAAACACATCTCATTTAGCATGCCTAGAGCCAACAGCTCTCTGTGTGAGTACAGAGCTCAGTGCTGTGTTACGTTAGCCTTGAGTATCTTTGTTCCCTTTGATTTTTTTATTGTGTTAATCTTCCTTGTTCAAAATGGTGGCATTTAACTGGGGGAATTCACCAGTTCAGGTGTTTGACAGGAAGATGCTCCTTATTTGGCATCATCAAGGAAAGAGGCTGATTAAATGCACCACTGGCTGCAATGATTTTTAGAAGAGAAGAGGGAACAAGCAAAGTCACAGGTTGAGATAAAGAGCAGCATGAGATTACAGCATCAGAAGGAAATTTACTTGGAGTAGAAAACAAGGAATAAATATTTTTCTCTCCACCGTGAACAAACTTTACATTTCAATCCTCTGGCTTAGTGCCTTTAGCTCTCATTTTAGGCTTCTTGTTCTACTGCATATTTTTACATCAGAATTCTGCAGTCTAATGTCTTTTCAGTATCAATTTAAAGTTTTTCTTCACCCTTTCATCCTTCAGTAACAAGCGTAGACACAAACATACCTGTTCTACTTTTTGTTCCTCGGTAGCTCAAGTGCAATTTATACTTTACTTGTTCAGTCTTCAGTCCCTCCAGCATATTTAAATGATGTAGCTGACTGGATTCTTTATGAAGAATTTTGAAACCATTTCTGAGCAGAATATTTACTCAATGACTAGAGAAAACCTTTCCAATATTTGTATACAAAATATTTGCATGTGAAGGTGGCACATTTAAACTATGAAGAGATCATATCCCTCTAGCTATAAAATTAATGGGTGCTCCACAAAAATATCAACTAGCATTTCTCTGTAGCTGTATTACTTCTTTAATTAAATGCATCTCATGAGGGTGTGCAGGGGGTATGAAGAATATGCCCTTTATAACGCAGGCAGTACCCTGCAAACCATGGACACCAGAACTGCTGTGAATAATGGACTTATAAGTGGCTGCAGAATCTGCTGCCTCATCCTGGGAATTGCACCTTTATTGATTTCCTGCCCATGAACCCCCTCCCTTGCCCTTCAACCCGCCTCCACAGTGGCTGCACTCATGAAGTATATCCAATTGAGAGCGCCTAAAGATCAGACTGAAACTGCAGAGCAACACTAATCTCCAAATATCTGATTATTTTTTTTTGCCCTCCCTAAGGAAAAATGCTTTTTAGGATAGCTATTTTCCCTACTCTCACTTTCCTCTGCTTGTGGACATGGCAGGGAAGGTGCAGATGCATTAGGCATCCTGGCAGGTTGATATTCTACTGCAGAGGGAATGTTTCTTGGCCCTTTTTGGTATTGATTCCTGGCCAAGTTTTGGAGAAGGTCACTGCAAACTACCCCTTTCTGATTACATCGCCACAAACTATGCTGGTTTTGGCTTTGAGACCCACTTGTGGAGGGCAGTAGTGTACCAAGTGTCAGAGGAAGTGTATTTATTTGGAGATGAGACTTATCAATTACGTAGTGAGCGCCAGAATTCCTTCTCTATAAAAATAAAGACGATATCCTGCAAGTGCCTGGCTACAACACATGCAGCAACCACTGAAAAGAATTCCCCAAACGTCCCAATTATAGTACATGGATGTTGCTTTTGCAAAGCAGATAATAGCTTTTCTGATACTTGTTAAGAAGAAAAATTGTCAAGAGCCTACATAACAGTTCCTAATATATAAACTGTAATTCTACAATGCTTTAATGATGTTGATGAAAAATAGAGACACAACTGGCAGAGGAGGAAGAAAGAAACACATCACCTTAAAAGTGAAATTGGTACAAAGTCAACGAACAATATTATTTTAATAATAATGCTGAGGTATATGACCCTTTTAGAATTCTGTACAAATTATCTACCAGACTGTTTAGGAATAGATGTCTTGTCTTAGCTAGAAATATGCATTCAGGGAAAAACAAACTAGCCAGCTGCCAATCCCCTGGCTCATTGTCAATCAAACTGCACCATAAATGAGAAAGAGATGATTGTCAGTCCAATGAGGAGTTCAAATTGCAGTCCCTGACTTATTGTCAGTCAAATTGTATTATAAACAAGAAAGATATGACTGTCAAACCAGTTCCAATAAGATGGTCTTTAATATCTAGTACAAGACAAAGGAAAAAATTATACCTAACCTATTTTAAGAGAAATAGAAGATCATGTGAAGTGAAGAAAATATTGACTGTCATAAAAAGCCTGGTTTCTCTGGGCTTTTTGATATTTACATGTCCCCCCTATCTGCCATTTAATAGGTGAAGAAAAAGAGGGACTACTATTCTTACCACTGACACCTGTAGCAGGTATCTTGTCCACATAAAGCTCTGTGGCAAAGAGTTAGTTGCATCTATGGCAGCAGTGAAGAGCATCACTAATCTGTCTGCACCCCAGGAATCCTTGACAGGTGGTTCTTAGCCATCTGCAATGCTTTTCTCCCTTTTAAATTCTTCCCCCTTTGGCAGTATCCTGCCCAAATTCTTTCTGTGCATAGGCTGTCTGGAGAGGAGCAGAGCACTGATGGGGATGTCTAGGGAGGGAAAGAGGTGAGAATCTTTTGCTCTGGTAATTAGTGCTGATCCTTGCAAAGCTGAGCAGATATTCAGCGAGCAGGGGAGGGGAATGAGCATGGACTCAGATTGATGAAGTCTAATTTGGGACCAAAAGAGAAAGAAGCAGCAAAAGCAGGATCACAACCAATCTATCCATTCACAATCAATCTTTCCATCATTGTCTTTTTTTCCTATACTTATGTAGGGCCTAGATTCCTCTGCGTCACTATTTCCCCCTCCCTCAGTCCTTGGGGTTTTTTTCTAAGGTGTTGTTTGGCTTGAATTATATGACAGTAATGCTGTCTTTAAAACATTAGTGCAATTGAACAAAAATGTTACATCCTTTCATTCGTACTTAACCTTTAAAGGACACATTTATTTAAAAATACCCAGCCGGGCCCTCCTTTCGAGACTCTGGTTGAATGCAGGGTTCTCCAAATTTATCAGGAGCATAATAATGAATGAAAGGAATGAAAAATATGATAATGCTTTTTTATATATCTATTTTTAGCTGAAAATGCAATGTTCATTTCTGGAAAATGTCAGAATACTTTTTAGAGTTTGTATGTTGAATGTCACTATTCTCCCAGTTTCCAATATACTATTTATACAAAACAAGATGCAGTTTAACCTGGTTTTCACCTAGAAAAAAAAAAAAGGTAGGGACCCTGTGAAACAGGAGGACACTTAGGCTTGTTGGGCAAAGAGACTGAGACTCATTTCTGCAGGAGCCATGTGGCTCTGGGAAGGGACATTTTTGATTAAAAAAATTGAATCATGGAAAGAAATTAATTTTGAGGGTGACCAGGCAAAAGGGCTGGAATTTTCAACTGATGTTTGTGGTGATGCCACGGCTGCAGAGGCTTCAGTGTCATGTTATCAGCAGTAAAGTAATTCATGAGTTTCTGAAGCAAAAGGAGATTGCTGGGACTAAGGGAAACCTTTCTGACTGTAGTTGTCTCAGTCCTGAATATTCTCCCTCCCCACCAGTGACAAACACTATCCTGCACAAAGGTCTGAATGACCATCCAGGCAGAGGCACTGGCTGCTTTTTTTCTCCAGCTAAAGGCAGACTGACTAATGTTTGTAAACTCTCTGCAATCTGCTGATGTCATTGCTACATATCAGCAGTTTAAATATTCAATATTTTAAGTAAATAGAGGACTACGATGCTGCTAGGCTGATAAATATCAGAGGATTAAATTTGCTTAGAAAACTGAAGTAGTTGCAAATTAATTTAGTATATTTAATCTGTGTTTAGGAGAAGGAAAACCCCTTCATTTTAATATTGAAGCTCAGTGTAATTTTTATGTGCATACTGTTGCACTCTGTTCCTAAGTACATAATAGGCAAATAATGCTGTTTCTTTGGGCAGATGGATACATTACTGAAAATGACAAGACCATTAGATCAATAAGAACTATATAATTATCGTGGGGAAATAAAGCCAATAAATCTAGCTGGTATAAATTATAGGCTTATGAAGTCATACATAATGAAATAAATATTTAATTTTTCTAAAATCCAAAATCTCACTTTAGAAACGGGAATATTAAAAATTAATTTCCATTTCTTATGACGGGTACAGTGCGGTTGAGTGGTTCCAGCATGGGCATGTACTCCCAAGCACTTCTCAATCCTATTCCTGGTTCTGACATTGATTCACACTGTGGTCCGAGACAAATAATTCAAGCTCTCTCTACTACTTTGCCCATCTGTAAAGCTGAGATAATGCTCACCCGCTTCACAGAGCCATTAGGAGAATTAAGAAACATCTGCTCTGCATCTTGAAGACATGAAATGCTCTAAAAATGCAAAATAGTATTATTCAAGAGATGGATAAAACCTTCCAGGGTTTGGAGATTTTTGCTTTGTCACCAAATTTCTTAATACCTGGCAGGAGTGATTTCTCCTTCAATAATTTGGTCAGCTCCTTCTTTCTATAAGATTTATTATTTCACTCTCCTAGCTAAGTCTGTCACCATTAAAAGAGAGATGTTTACTGTAAGTCGGCTCTTCCCTAAAAATAATTGGCAGCGTGTTCCTTGCAGAGGCACAGCAGAGAGAGCATCCTCTGCAAAAGACTCAACAACGTAGGTCCTGCTCTACAAACAAAGATTCAAACTGTCTCTGCTTCCTAATTATAGAGAAAAGGTGAAGGAAAAGGGCTATTGAGGGGTATAAAATTATGCAATGGGAGCACAGACTAATAGAAGAAAGGTGTAACAATTAGAACTTTTGCTATGTATCTGAACAGAAACAGCTTCTCTACAATGAATGAAGAAGGTATTTCTTTTCATCAAGAATTTTGCAAACCGCATGGAATAGTGGGTAGCAACTCTGTGAATGAGATTGCAAGATTTGTATTTCAAAAAAGAAGTACAATTCATCATCCTCTTTAAACAATCATATTTTATGCTATACTATGTATTCTATTTGCCCATTCTATGCGGCATACTTCCAAAATTAGTTTTCTTTGTCTGCCTGCCTACTCAGGCACTATTTATTTATCTCACTTCAGTATTTATTTGCTTTTCTAAAGTAAAAGATAAATGAACTTAATGATACCATATTTTTTTCACTGATAAAGTTTCAAGTCAATTCTATTCGTACACCTGAAATTCCAATAAAATATTTTCAATATGTAGAAATGGGCCTTGAATTCTAAAGTATATTCTGTGTATTCTAAAGTACATTTTTTAAAAAGAAATTGTACAGCTTACCAAAAAAAAAAAAACCCCCCAAAAAACAAGCCCCTTTTTAATTGACTGGCAAGAAAGATGAGGTGATGAGATTTGCAACCCATTTTTGTCAGAGGTGGTTTAGAGGTGGTTTTACATGTTGTGCTGTGCTTGAGTGGCAATAATAATGACCTTTGCATGATTAACTCAAAAGTCTAACCTGAAAAGTGAGCCAGCTGTGCTTTAATTGCCATTATTATGGAATTCACTTTGGCCTTGAAGTCCTTAGCAGGCTGTAAAATAGCGTCTATTCCAAGTAAGCTCGGTTCTCTCCCACCTATCCATCTCCCTTATATACAGTCACAGATTACCAGGGCAGAAAGAATTGCTATCATCACACCTCCTCCTTCAGACTGATCTTTTGGATATCCTTGGTGGGGAATGTCCTTTAGCCCTGATCAAGCTGTGGTTGAGCTAAATTCCTCCTTCTAGGAAGTCAATGGTCTTGATTTATAGATTTCAAGTATCCTTTCTGCTTTTGGCCAGTTATATATCTATCTTTAGAAATATTGTTTCTTATTTTTAGGCACTGAGTACTTTGGCTGGATCTTGTTATGCTCTTGTGGCAGAGAGAAAGGAGCTGTCACTAGAAACAACAAAATAAGTATTTGTAGGCTGATCATATCAGTCCTTAATTTTCTTTTTAAGAAGAGTTAGCTAATTAAGCTTCTACATATGTGGCAGGTTTCCCAAACCTTGAATCATTTTTGTAGCCCTGTAGTGAACCCTCTCCATCTTGTCAGCTTACTTTCCAAAAAAACTCTATTTTAAAATGAATTTAATCATTTCACTGCAGTCTCAGCTAGAAGGTGAACGTTTCTAGAAATCGTAATTCTTCACTGCTCTTTCTGTAGACATGTAAATCCATGCTCACAGGAGAAAGATAAAATGACAATACCTGAAATAATCAGTTTACTGTACAGCCACTGAACTATTTCCCTTCCACATATGTCATTTGCAGCACTATTCCCAGCAACCGAGACAAATAATTGAAAATACACGGGCTAAACTTTGACCACCCGTAACCACAACAACTGTCCTGAAGCTGCACGGGCCAGAAAAAGACCTCAAAACCAGTTGTGTCTCTTGCAGTAATATCCTTTCTTGCTGAGGTGTCCCAGTTTGGGGTAAAACAGGCAATTCACATCATTTCTCAAACATCCCCTCAGGATTCACATACCTGGAGCACTCCACATGGGCACACAGACGCTGGGCTTCACATTTGGATGAAGGATTGTGCTGACGTGGCCTCGGGACCCCAGCGTTGAACTTGATGCTCAGTAGCGTTTGCAGAACAAGGAATCCAGCAGCATCTGTAAAGGGTGGGGGAACCCACTGGAGCACAACTGGGGGCTGTCAAGCTTAAAAACAAGGATATGTGGTGCTACAACAGAGTTTTCCTTCTATATATTCAACATTTTGT
>KZ508285.1:13990-34905 GCA_002844005.1 Limosa lapponica baueri | reverse complement strand
CCCCCTGGCCGTGGGAGCTCTGTGGGAGCTATGCAGATGAATGCACCTGGCTGAACATGCTGCTGGAATCCCCACGGGCACAGGAGAATGGGAGCACCGAGAGTTGCTCTCACCTGACTGCTTGGACCTTATGTCGGTTTTGGTTTCACTTGGCCAATACATACCATGTGTAGTAGAAAATCCAGAGATACCCTCCTCACACACATAGTCTGGTCACATTAATAAAAAACAAACCTCGCATCAACCACTCCCCCCGCCCCAGGCCAGACTTAATCTCTTCTGACAGATTTCCCTGGGGCTCAGGGGAGGAAAGCTACGAGGGTTCTGGATGGCAGAGCTTCTCCCTTTCCGACGCACAGGGCGAGGCGCCTCTCTAATTATATTTATTATCCTGGAGGCACCATCATGGCTAGCCTCACTCATCACGAAAGGAGCTTATAGCCATAGTGTAATGAAAGAAATGGCAACTTGTGCCATTAATTGCAGTGTGTTGATGACACAACCACTCAATACACAGCAGAACATCTTTAACAAGCTGTTCTTCATCTACAAGTCAAGCCCAAAGGATTTCTGTTTGCCCACAATCTATTCAGATTTGAATGCCTGCAATTCGCATTGTTCCGTAAGAGCCGCTGCAGACCAGGTTTTGTTTTACAATCTTCATCTTTTAAGGCACAAAAGCTTAAAAGCTACAAAAAGTCAACTCAATCTGATTGAAAGTTAAGAGACACTACAGGGCCTTCCGCCCTCCTGTTCCAATTGACTTACCTTTGACCAAGTGTTTTCTTTGCTTAGCAGGTCTGCGTAGAAGAAAGCCATCTTCCACTGGCGCTTGTAGGTGAAGCACCACATGAGCTCCCAGTAACACATGTGATGAAACTGCTTCCAGTACTGCTGAGCCTCGCAACATTCTTCATACCTTTTAACTGCCTGAACACAAGAGATTTCCAAAGGCTGCCTTAATCACGTGTAACTGCACGTACATCAGTGCTGTAATAGACACTGGGGCTCCATGATCTGCCGGCATGGCTCCTGCGACTTCCAAATCATCAACAGCCCTCCCCAAAAATCACATCTGCTGGCTTCACACAGGAGATCCTTGGCTCCACAGTCATCCCGGTGTTAGCAAGTTCACCCTTGCCACAGAGCTCCCCATTCTCGGAAGTTATATTACTCATAGGCAAAATGAACATTTGTGTCTAGGGAAATCAGGAAATTGAAGTCAAAGGGGAGATGCTGAGCTGACATTTATTTTTGCAGGTCCAAAGATTTCAAGGGAGCTACTGCCCTGCACACCAGCTGATACTCTGTCTCAGAGTTATTTTGGACACACATTGTTCACCTCCCTAATTCTTTCAAGTCTTGCATGACTCTCCACTCAGACTGAAGGCAAAGGATTACCCCTGGATGTTATTAGAGGCTAAACTCGCTTTAGGATAGGAAAGACAATGAGAAAACTGTGTCATTAATGCTGGCAGACTAGATTATCACCAGAAATTGAGAAGGGTAGCAAAACAAGCTGGTCAAACAAGCTAGTCAAAATAGTTTTCAAAATTCCTATTTGGAATTCATAGACTATTAATTACATATAGGCCAAAGCCACAGGAAGCATTAGACAAAAAGGAAACTTTGCTCCTGGAGGAGTTTTTCTACAGCTTTCGAGACTTACTTTCCCAAGAGCGAAAGGATTACTTACCGCATCAATATTACCCTTCAGTGTTTCTATCCTGCCTGCAAAAAACAGGAATATGGCTCCCTGTAATAAATAATAATAAAAATACAAGTATTCTATAACAGTTTTCAAGCTGACTATACAGATTTGGCAAGAAAACATTAACACAACCATACCAACCTAAATTATGATTCATTTTACCTTTGGATAGCGAGCCAAGTAAGGCTTAAGTAGTCTTTCTGCCTCCTCAACATTTCCTTTTCCTGTCCCTAGAACGCATAAAAATGCAATTGATAAAAATAGTAAGAAAAGAAAAAAGAAAGAAAAAACCAAAAAAGAACAGGAATGCAAAGTACTGATTAGCCATCCTCATCTGGCCAATATGTAAGTTCCTCTCTCTGATAAGTAAGGTGCAAATACAGGTTGGTGTTGCACTAAGCCAGTGAGCAGGAAGAGCTGAACGACACTGTGCTCACTGACGTGAAAACTCACTTATGCGCAGCCCAACACGTTTTGTAGAATGCTTTAGCAGGAGGTAACAGGGAAGTGTTATCTCAGCAGGAAGCCATCACCTCCCAAAACAGTCAGGGATGACACATAAACATGGACAAAGTATTCAGGAAGTCATCACTTACAGCCATTATTTGAACCTCCCAAATAATGCACCTGACTGCTGAACACAGATTTAGTTCTCACAGCTTCCTTTGCTATCCCCATCGTCTCCCCTCTTACGTGTTAAACAGACCTCCAGCTTGGAGATTAAGACACTGTCTTCAGTTATGATCACTATTGTAAAATCACTCACAAATGAGTTATATTTCATCTGATCACAAACAAACAATTCACCAACAAACAGGTGATGGAACCAACTTTTTCCCCTCCGTGTCCCACAAGAAACTAATCAAATCCAAGAGTTATTATAAACAATCTTACCTAACACAAAGGTCATGAAAGTATGATAGCAAAGCAACAGCATGGTACACAGCACCGACCTAAAGCTGTATGATGATGCTCCTTCTTGAAGCTGCAGCAGACCATGCTCCTGTGCAAATAGAGGTGAGGAGGAGAAAGCATTGGAAAAGAACCAAAGCCGTGTTTTGCCTGTATGTTAACTTCTGCAGTGTCAGCTACAGGTTGCTCGCTCACCAAATTCCCCAAATGTGCTGACATACATTGCTTACAGAGCAACCAAAGATAAAAACCACACGTACGGAGTTATCTAACAGTTCTTCATGGAGTTACTGCTTAGCCTGGAAAACATCTGGTGACAGAGCAGCAATTTGGGATTTATTATACGGTTAACATAGGAGAATGTGAGACAACTTATCACCATCATCCAAGTGCTGCTCAACAGCATTCCAGACGTAAAAACCACACAGTTTTGAAATGGAAGGCAAATAGCACCTATTGCCATTGCAGTGTATCCATGGTTGTTGTCACTCACTGCACAAGCAAGTTAAAGATATCAAGAAAAAAATAATAAAATATGCAATAACAGGGCAAAGGGTAATAGGGAAAAAGGATGTTTTTAAGTACATTAAGAACAAAAGGAGCTTTGCAATGACGTTGGCCCACTACCACCAGTGGAAAAACATGATGAAAAGAAGAATACTTCTGTTCCCTTTGGAAAGAACTAAAGAAGTCAAGTACAATGCTGTGTTCATATCCAGTAAGAGCACAACGGATAACCAACTTTAAGGATTCCAGCTCCTGAGGCAACAGCATTCAGCAACCCACTCTAGGACTGGTTCCGTGATAACAACAGGAAGAATAGAAATATGCAAACATATTAAATATGAGATATCCCTACTAGTAAATATGCACAGTAAGACATCCACTGTGTGCTGGGGAAAATCCTGTTTAAAAGTTACGCTACGACCACAATGGAAAGTTACTGGAACATGATGTATGTGACTATAAGGACATCCTTTCAAACCAGCTACACTATAAATAGGGACCCTGAGGGACGTCTACCGGAGCCACTGTGGAAGGTATCAGAGAGAGCACTCAGAGCATGATCTCAACACAGATTTTCATCTCTTGTGTGTCCTTGCCGACAGACGGGTGTTACGCTGCCTCTCCTTTACCACTTACTGTGTAAACTCCAAAGCCTGTAATCATATTATATTTTTCATCATACATGAACTTTTTCTCTTAACTAGTGTGGTTAATTGTTTTCACATGAATACATTTATTTTGTATTTTTTAAAAAAAGATCTTAATTTCTTACATTAATTACTGTTATAGGGAAAGGCACCATTAACACATATATTTGCAGGTCAATTAGAATAACGTCTAGCCTGTACAAAAAAGTCAAAATATTGACTTGCATGTCACATCAGAAGAAATTAAAAGATAGTAAAATCATTACTGAGAATCAATGACTTAATGGAAATCAAGCAAAACAATGCCAACTTCATTTTCTGCTGAGGGCGAAAGTGTGATAGATACAGACAAGTAAGAAAATACGATATATTCAGTTTCTTTAAACTGCCCAGGTGAAAACCACAAATATTTGGATTTTAGAAAAAAGTATCACTGCAAGGTAGAAGTAAGACAAAACATTCTGTGGAATGATTTCTGGTAGAAAAAAATTCTGAAGTAGATTTCCAAAGTATATTTTTTTGAACTGAAAAATCTTCAGGCTGGATATTTCACTGAGCCTTTACTGATATCACTAACAGGCCTTGAAGTGTTTGGTATCTTCCATATAATATAAAAATACATACAAAACGGCCGCTGATCACACATTTGGGAATAGCACTAAGAATGATACAGAAACAAATCATATTAGTCATATAGAATAATTTAATCATTTGTCAAGTTGATCTCACTCATGTATTTCAATCCCCAAAATGTATTTTAATACAGCCAAACACAAAGTTATCATCTGTACGGACCAGAAATGCAATCCCCACCCACCCTACATAAGCCTGCATCCTGGAAAGCAGTAACTGTGAAGTAACTGGGTTAAAAACATTGCCCATTCATCAGAAGAGGGTTGCAAATCTGGCACACTTGAGCCTAGTTTCTTAAACTGAGTAGTTACAGAGGTATGGGAAGCTCACCAAACAAGTTAGTTCACTCTGTGGTTATGTCCATAATCCTATTTTGTCCAGTACAGGTATTAAAGAATGCTTACTTTTCACTCTGCCACTTGAATACCCCAAACTTTCTACATTAAAGGAACAATATAATCCGTAGACAAAGTCTGAAAAATAGAAATCTAGAAGTAGCTGTTAGTATTACAACACTAGCTTGTAGAAAAGGCTGCAACAAAGCTGCTTCTTCTCCAAAAAGCTCTTGCAAACTGCTTCTGTTATGATGAGATCCCCAGGAAAGTGGGATGATGAAGGGTGCCACTGGGAAACATGTTTTAGGTACCACATTCAGCCAGCCAGCCAGCCTCCCGAGGCTCCCTCCGTGGCAGGCAGAGACAGAGGTGCTCCTCCAAGGAACCATTCAGTACAGAAGCTGAGGTCAGACATTATGAATCACCTTTTCAAGCACCTACTCTTTCTCCACAGGGAGCCTACGGAGATTAGCGAGCAAACCTAATCAGCGATGTGAGGTGTCATGAGTTGGGCAATGCTATTACACCCACGTAATCCCCACTGGGGATCAAACTGAGGATCTCAGAATCAAATCACAAGCAGCTACTACTTGAGCCTAAGAAGTAAGTCCATAAACAAACTACACTCACTGCTGCCAGTGACTAAGTGAGCATATTATATTTAATCGTTAGGACACACCTTCTAACCATAAATAACCCATAAATAACCCCCCCCACCTATGCCAGAGGTGATATGAGCAATCCCAGAACACCAGGAATGAGCTTCCAAAGTCAATTAGAGGGTATATTGCTACAATATAAAGTAGATGTCAAGGCAGTAAGTGCTCATATTTTTTCCAAAATACTTAAATGACATTAACACATTTAGTTTTTCTTTTCACAAAAATGTAAGTTACTCTGAAGGGCATAAGGTACAATGCAGAGCAGGGAGCAATGACACTTTTTATAGACAAACGTGATCCAATACGACAACCCCTCGCCTTTCTGTGCAAGTTGCTCACAACATCCCACAACTGTCACGACTTTATATTATGTCAGTATCTCATTGATTTGATCGTTGTTCCAAGACATCCAATGCTTTGTCACTCAGGAGTCCCCACATGAGCAGTGGGGATGCCCACAGTGAACACAGGACGAACAAGGACAATACTCAAAACCATTATCGGACAATGTTATTTCAGCTGTCACTGACTAAAATCCATCTACTTTCCTGAAGCGAAAGCTCTTGAATGATATTTTTAAATTACTCTCTTTTAATAAGCGATCTTGACAATGAAAGCAAAGCAAGTTCATCGTTCATGTCCCATGACCTGCTCACATTACTGCAGGCTTAGCAAGGAGGATGGATACTACTAACAGCTTTTATGAAGAACTGACTAATTGAACTGGTAGATGGGGCATTTGAATGTATCCTGTGAAATAGTTTTAGATTTAACCTTCATTTAAAATTTGCAGAAGAGGATCAAAATGCAAATCAAAAAGATGCTTAGTGGGAAACTGGAATTCAATTTATTACAAACTGAGACATCAAAAACATTCTTCAGCTCAGCTGCTTTGGGAAAAACGTCCTCCCACATCAAAAAGTATAATTTGAAAGACATTGGTTTTATCTGACAGTTTTCCTGCCTTCCTCTGAAATCATGCTGTCATCTGACCCCCTGACAAATAGCACTTAACATGTGCTGGGCTCACGTCAAACTTTCCTACAGTTTAGCAGCAGGGTATTTGTAATCGTCTATAAAATAAGAACAAGAGTAAATATTAGCCTGAGACCCGGCAGAGGGGTCAGTAAGAAGGGTTAAACGGGAGACAGCACAGGGATTCTTCTGATCCCGCAGCAGAAGTTAGTCATCATTAAACACAAAAAGTCCAGACGGGACACATACTCCACCTACTGCCCAGGGGGTGAGGAAGGTGTGCCTCCCCGGCACATTACACACTGACAGGGTGTAACACGTACCTCTCTGCCCACAAAAAATTTTTCATTAAATTGGGCAAAACTGCATTGAATGTCAATGTCCAAATTGCAGGGCCTACGCCATTAAACACAAATAAACCCATTATTTGGCTAATGAGACAGGGGAAAGGAGCTTGAACAGTGAGAATGGCACAACTTGGAGTGGAAGGGAACAAATGTGGCCTCAGGCTACTTTTATATTTTCCTGATCTTATCCTACCTACTATTTTGAGAGTCCAGGCTGCTGTTATATTGATCGTATTGTCCACAGTGTCCCCACAAATGGCTTCGGAAGTAATCGAGCTTTGGGCATGTCCTCATTTACTATCAGACACGACTTGTCTGAGACAAGAAGAGTCCCTGGGGGCAAACCTGCTGGCTTCAAGGCAGATTGGTACTGTGGAAGATAACTCAATGCAATTTTATATCCAGTTTCAATAAACACACGACCCACACCAAAAGCAAGCTGTCCTCCAGTGCGCTGCAGGTGAACTGTAAACAGCTCAAGGCACTGACCATGGCTCTTTTGTCTTTTGCACAGTCTGATGCTCACCATGAGCATTTCATGGGAAAAACTGCAAGATCAAACACAAATGTATCCAAAACTCCTTTCTTCTGGGTGGGGTTCACGACCTGACACACAAACTTTCCCTCTCCTCCTCTGTCACTGTTTCTTTCACCTTCTAGATTCTTGTCTGTACTGCAGGGGACAGTTTCCTCTTGCAAGCTGTTTTGGAAAACCACCACTGGAAATGATTGCAAATCCAACTGCAATTTTGCTGTTGGCCTTAGGCATCTGACTCACAAATGGTAAACGCAGAAAGACTTTTTCAGGATGTTAAACCAAATGACCATCAATGAACTCTGATCAACATGTTTAAAATACTCCTTTTTTATGCTGTGCAGACTGCAGGTTTTTCTTAAATTGATGGTAATCTAGGTCATGCTTCAGTGAGTTATTAAAAAACTGGAACAGGAGCTGACTCATCAACACAAATATCAGCCCACTCATAGCCGTACCAGAAATCCCAAGTCCAAAAGAAAACAACAGTAATTCAATTAGAGGGACAATTTTCATCTGCAGTAATAAGATGAGCGTTCAGCAAAGTATTCTCAGAACTCCGCTGGTACGTTAACTGCCCTTACATTTCTAGGATAATATTTTGCTTTCGATGCTCTTTGTTTTCATAACTGACAGGTAGAACAATTTGATTTTTGCCTCTACTGCTTCTGAAACAGCTCCTGGTCAGCTCCTGTAAATTTCCAAGTCCTAATCCATGCTCTGCCAAAAACTCCTTGCTTTTAAACAAGACATTTTATTTTCAGATATAAGATCCTTCATGTAAACTAATAAAGCGGTGATGACACTCTTTCACCACTCACATAAGGTTGCAGCTCTGATTAAGAAAACATTTTTCTCCTTGAAACTTGTTTTGTAAATAGAAAGCATTACAAAAGAGTTAAGTTTTAACTTGTTTATAGAGCTTTTGTTGTGTTTGCAGGACAGCAAACGTTTACCTTAACCTTAACCATTTACCTTAACTAATCTGACTAGTGGTTTAGGTTAAACGGACCAAGTTTTCTTAATCCAGGAACCCAACCTTGAGTGAATCTCATGTTCTGCTGGTAGAATGAGAGACAAGGGCAAGGTATAAGGGCCAAGATATTTCCATCAATTTAGTATCCTAAACTTTGAAACAACAAATCCACAAAAAAACTAACACAGCACTTCCTGTGCATCTGTCTTGCAGAATACCTCAGGTTCATGCGAGTTTACTGGTGCTTCGTTACTAAACTTCTGTCCTTAAACTGTGCACACAAACAACACAGGTCAGACTCGTTTACTCTCCAGGCAAGAAAGCATTTACTCTTTTAGTAAAGAGAATTTAGGTGCCGCACTCAAGTTACCAGTTGCTATTAAAGACACAGAGGGAAAAAAACATCAGAAATTAAATTGAATTTTTTTTTCCCAACTGGATGTCGTGCAGGAATCTGTCAGGGACTTTCAGATACCATAATGACAGTAACTATCAAGTAAGCTAATATATTAAAGGCTAAGAATACACTTTGGCTATGGATTTCTAAGCACAAGCATACATCAAAAGATCAGTAACTGAAAAACTAAGTATGTCAACATCATTGTATTAGCCATTGTCTTTATCATGTTTCACATTTGTACCATCAAAAAATATAAAGGAAAACTGAGCTGCCTGAAAGCATCAGTGCCCATAGTGTGCATGTGTGATACCAATCAGAGTGTCTCAGAGTGTCAGAACTAATGTGAAGAAAAAGAGAGAAACTCCTGTCTCCATTTTTTAATTTAAGAGTGAGGGGAATGTACCAATAACATTCAGTTCCCACTTACCTTGTTTCCAGAAAACCCAACAAACTCCAGTAATCTCAGAATCCGTGCAGGGAACATGGACAATGTCTACAGAAAGAAACACAACAGTTATGCAGTAATAGGCTTTCTGCCTCTCAGCAACCAGCTCCCTCCTACAACTTTTCCAAACACAGGAAATAATCACTAAAATTACTAAAAACATCTTTATATGTCTGACGATTTTCTGGGTAAGTGTATACATCTGCTATATTGTACATAGCATTTAAACAGATTTACCTGTTTAATATAGGGACCCTGTGTCTCCAGGACTCCCTTGATAGAAGTATGTTTACACAGCACACGCTTAGCAACTCTAGTGCTCCTTGGATGTTTCAGAAATCCTGGATGCACACCACACAGTACTTATTTGTTCTTTGGGCAGCAAATCTAACATTTGGGCATGTGCCAGACCCATGCAAAGTAACGCAAGCAAGGGGAAGCACCAAGCACTTTCTGCAGCCCATCACCTGAACAACCACTTCACCCCTCACCATCTCTGGGTCAGTGCCTCTCCGACACACCAGGAACC
The DNA here is from genome assembly GCA_002844005.1 of Limosa lapponica baueri. Lineage (NCBI taxonomy): Eukaryota > Metazoa > Chordata > Aves > Charadriiformes > Scolopacidae > Limosa > Limosa lapponica. Next base: position 25,291 of record KZ508285.1, on the reverse strand, counting down.
ATCCTGTACCATTTGACGACCCACTTTCTGACCAAAACAAAAGCAACAACAGCCAACAGTGGCCAGAGCAGCACCCCAGGCCCCATTCACATACCCTTTCCCATCAACTGCCCTGCCAACAGCCAAGTGTATCACTACCTGACATTCTTAGATCAGAGACTGGGATCCCCCAAGTGTCAGAGTACATACCTAATTTTAACAGTATGATTAGTAACACTGATGTCAGTGGAACCTCTCAGGTATTTAAATTAAGAACGTTTTCAGGAGGTTGCAGGACTTCAGCTCAACAGAAGAACTGTTGGTACGTACCAGATTAAACGCTCCAACTCCAAGTTTTACACCTCCCTCAAAATGAAGATGGTTCTCTCCTTTGACATAATGTGGAGACTGTATGAGACTGTCCAGCTCCCTGAAAATGCACAAGACTCTTTCACGTTGTCAGTAAATATGATGATTGACTGCAATTCAGTAAGAAAGTAACCTCATTACCTTGAACTTCATAGTAGTTTAAAAAAAGGTCAATTTGTCACCTCACCCAGGTGAACAACACCTTCAACATTTTGTTGGATTTATCAACAAATCACTCACGTCACATTACTATCAATTAAAAATATGGAGTCCTGGAGATTAATTCCTGTCAAACAGAGTCAATTTGCAACCACATTCCTGCCTGAAAATGTTTCAAGAGTGGCTGTTGGGAATAACACCAAAGTTTATTACTGCAAAAAGAGGTGACAGGCAGTGCAGGAGAGTTAAATTTCAATTAGCAAATTTGATTTGAGTTTCACTAATTCCTAGATTAAGTATTCCCTTTTTGTGCACGTTCGTTCAAAAGAACACTTTGTTATATATAGGAAAAGACAATTGTAAGAAATATTTTTAAATGGGCAGGCATATCAGAAATTACTTTTCACTTACTTTTCCAACTTTCATAGATCTCAACTTTGTAGTGTCCCTTTATTTCCCTGTGTAATCCAGCGGGATCTAAACCTGTTTTGTCTCCAAGCTTTCTATAGTTACGTGTTTTCACACTATTGTTTCAGTTTATTTTGTTAATTACTAGGAGAAGAAAAACATTGTTTTAATGGCAGCCACGTACTTGTCTTCAGGCTGTCATGTTTTTATCTGCTGGTTGTTGCCAACAGATATAGGACTGTTCATTGTAACTGCAGTCCTTACAGTGGGCCTGCATTTAGAGTTGCCTTCAACCCACACAAGTATGGGCACTGTCGTCCCTCTCCCTTCTGTACTTCTGAAGAACCTGGACTGGATGCTATTTTGTATCTGCTAGACACAAAACTTTTTATGGCTGTTCTGAGTCCAAATTTAAAGTCCTGAAGTAAAACAAAATATGACGCAGATTTAGTTTGCACTTTTTAAAATTATTCATGTAAGTCCGTATTAGTGTGAAAGTTTTCTCTTACTTTTTATTCACTGACAGTAAGCAAACGTTTCACCTGAGTTGTTGTTTTATTTCATTTCCATCTTTTTGTTATAGTGTATGGTAACCTTTCCTGCCTGAAAGAGAGTTTTAAAAATTGTATCTTTGCAACGTTTACTGCTCTTGCCTTTTCAGGGTTGCTGTTGTTGTGGATTATCAAGCAGTACTGCTGACAGCAGGGAAAGGAAAAATGGCTTTTTACATCAGAAACTACGTTGTAAAAAACATTGATCAATCAAAGCAAATAAAGTCTCATTTCCGTATTTCCTTGTTTTCTCTGTAACCTGTTGCACCGTGCTCTCGCCAAAATTGCAAACAATTATTTCTTCCCCCATCAAAGGCACAGTACAAAAATGGTAACTGCCGGTCTCACAAACTTTCTCTTTGTTAAATACACGTTTTAGTAATATTCAAGTTGTTATTAGCATCCTTTTGAAGACAACCACCTAAGAGCTACTAGATCTATAACACTTTGTTTATACATATACTAGAGCTGATCTTCATTTATTGAGGCACAACCGAGTATGCTTCCCATGGTGCACGTTTTAATGTATTTCTTAGAATTTATTACTGCACTTCACAACCTTTTGCACATGTCAAAAGCAGTTCTCCATAACTTCTTGGATGAAAAGAAATCTGCTTAAGCAGATGTTTTTGGCTTGTAGGCACGAAGTAATGGGCACATTGTGAGTTCAGATAAGCAACCCTGCTTATCATTTTCAATAGCAGGCACCTTCTCTTCAGGGTAGAGCAACTGCCATAACTTAACCGGATTAAAAGTCCAGCTAACCAAATGTTTCACTCAGATGGTGGCATATGCTTGACTGTTCAGGGACTTCATGACACAGACAGACTGCATCTGTTCTATTATGCTAACTAGCCCCTATAAACCTATTTCCTGTAAGTTTGTTTACTCTGTGTTTGAAGCCATTTATACTTTCCATTGCAAGCTCTTCAGTTTATTCTCTCTGGTTTTGAATGTTCCAAAAAGCTGCAGCTAGAACTATAAAGAAATGCCATTTCATATGCCTAACGACTGCAAGACCTCCAAATTGTGCTATGCAGACACAATGAACACTACATCATTTGGAACAGTTATTTTTTGACATAATTTCAAGGGTATAGTATTTGAAGTAGGCAAACCTTGGGAGTTAACAGGGTTAGGGTCCACTACCTTCAGAATCCAAATCAACCATAATATCAATGTCCTTTTTTTATGCAAAAGAGGAATTTGTGTGGGGTGAGAAAGGCTATAGACACGAGGCCCATAATAAAGGCTGCAATAAATACAACAGTAACTAATTTGTGAACCGGACAATTCAACCAGCAGCACTTTTTACTGTAAGAGTATGCTTAACCACATCATCACTGACTTACCTGTAGGTTTGGTAACTGTTTCGGACTTTGATGCCTCCTTTTATGAAGCTAACCATATTCTCATCCTGTTAGAAAAGAAAACATGTTAGCAATATGAATTTATAAGCATTATAAAGAGCTTTTGAGATGAACACATGCCTCGAACACAACCATCATAAGGCAGTCAATATAAGTGCTGGAGGAACAATACGTGGATTTAGGATTTTCTTTCTATATTAAAATATTTTTACTCTGTTCAGACACACTTTATTTTGATGCCTTCTGTGATTAGTCTAGCCCTTGTGACCTTTGGACCATCTGAATTTGCATTAATGAACATAGGACTAAGCTAATGAATGGCACCTAAAGTGCCATTTGTGGCTGTTTCAAAAAATAGATTTCTTTCATTGGTCCTTCAGCACAGTTAAGATCCGAACATTTCCTGGCTCAGCACCTGATACAAATAACTGTGGATCCTCAAGAGTCTACAGAATATAGTTTCACATCCTAAAAAGGAAGCAAGGTAAGCAAAGTTATGCGAGATATGCTCCTTCTGGTCTGAATATTCAAGTAGCTATGAGATCTATACTAGTATGGTAACATGTCACATTACAAGCTATAATGAACTGAGAACTTCCAGCAAAGTGTAGCTGGGGGCCCATTACTTTACAGTTGTATCCCAAAGAGAGAACTCCTCAGTCTCCTAACTTTCTGGTGGCAGTTTCTTGCCTCACTCATCATATGTAATCTGTCATTCTGCTTTGTTTTGATAGCTGCTATTACTTTGGGGTAGGAATACTGTGTGTGTTTTAGCAGTTGATTTTTCTGTGATGGTATTTTAAGGGCCGTATGAAGCATTGTGGAAAAAACAGCATAGATTAGATGAACACTTAATTGTCTTACTGTTATTGTTAAGGAAAAGGGACCAATTGTGCTCATCAATATGTAAACAAAGAGACAGAACTTTCCATCCTCCTGTAAATCAGGAAGATAACTCAATCCAATCAAAGTCACAGTTCAACTTCTTCCAGACTTTGCTTTCTACGAACTAGTATGGGAAGCCTAATGGCCTGACGTGAAGGGCAGGGGCTCAACTTCTGCAGCCTGCAACACCACCACAAGCCTCTGTCCTTTACAGTCATCCTTAAGCAACATTATCAAGAGTGGTAATTGAGGACAGAAACCATGTAACATAAACAATCATGTAATTCCTGATGATATATCCAGAGACTTGAATCCCAACCACATGCAACAAAATAACCACATAAAAATGTGATCCCGTTCTTCTTTGTTCTGCAGAAAAAGTCTATTTTTAATTAGCAATCGGGCAGGTACAACATACCTAACCATATGTAAAGGTTTGGTTATATTTTCCTTTGAATGGAAAATGGAAAGAGGAAATAAAATGGTTTAAAGGTGTTTAAATTCAGAATACTCATGATACCCACAACAGAGATAATCAACATGAGAATAGTTCAACCCCTGAAAAATCCTGCGACTAATTTTTATATGTTTTCAACTGGATTTGGTCACTTACATTAAGCATCAAAACTAACCCACTTCAATAGCTGTTGGAACCAAGTGCCTTTGTTTAATTTTTAAAACCAGTTCATGCATTCATGAAAAATTAAACACAGAATAGAGGAGGAAGCAAATGAACAAGGATTCTTTATGCAGGAGAGGACAAGAAATTATTTTCTTACTCTTAAATTTCTGTATCTGTAAACATTTTTTTTAAAAAAGATACCTGCAAAAATAGTGCTTTAAACCATGAGACACTGCATTAAACACTCCTTTCTTACAAGCACAATGGCGAAGTTCTGAAAAGCCTCACTTCCATAGCTTCAGATACCACCCCAACCGTCCCCAGTGCCACAGACTACTCATACCGAAACAGCAGGAACACGGAAATAGGTAGCTACGCCTTGGGCATTTCAAAACCCAGCACCTTCCTATAAAGCCACCATCATCAGCACTCTAAAAACCTTCAGAAGCAGCTACTCTGATACTGGTTTTGTTATGAGGCAATAGTTTCTAGCAGAGGGGCACGGCAGATAGCTCAAAAAGGTTACACGGTTCATGAACATCGTAAGCATCATAAATCAGAGCCCATCTGGCAACTCCCAAATGCCATAAAATTACCACCTGCATTTCATTCTCTATCAGCATCTTTGAGCCAAGAAGCAGAATCCCTTTGTGAATGTGACTTTTATTACCCTCTCTGCATAAATGAAGAGGCCCACTGTCGTATAGCAAGTACAGACAAATCAAGAAGAAAAATCACGTATTCCAACTATAATTAACAATTTAAATTGCAAGCTGGAGCCCTGGTAAGTACTGCTAATGTTGATTCATCAAACAAATCAAGTTTCATTACTACAGACAGATAAAACTCACAGAAGAGGGTGAACTCCCCTTCTTTTAAAGACAGGCAGCACTGTTTAGGAAAAAGCATGCGTGGAGCCTAATAGCTATGCAGACCATAATAGCTGTTCAAGAACAAACAAGTGAGAAAGCAGTCTTGGGAAAGCAAACACCAGCCTGACTGAAACAAAAATCTCACTCGCATTCTGGCATAGCACAGCTTCAATGACCATCTCTTTTTTTTCTTTTTTTTTTTTTAATCTCATATCCCAACACCCAGTATTTGAAAAATCAGTGCTTACTGCTGTTACATTTCACACATCCAAAAGGGACTGGCGAATGGAGTCACAGGGGACTCAGTGCTATGTGTATCGAGAGAAGCGTTTTTAGATAATCATGAGGGATAACAAAACAGTCTCATACCTCATCAGCAAATAGTCCAGGTAAAATCCAGATTTAATCCAGGTGAAAGAGTTTTACACCATTAGGTCAAACTAGGGTCTTCTACCGTTTCATTAACTTTAAGAAAAGAAACCTGTATGGCGTGTAGTTGTTTTTTCCCCAAAGAGCTGTGGAGGAAAACATACCTGGAGGAATGTAAGCGCTGCTCTCTGAAGTAAACATTCAGCATAGCAAATTTCTGCATGGATTTCCTCTAGTGTCACACAGAGGGGAGAAGAAAATAAATCAATCAGACAAAAAGTAAATAAAAAACACTTAGCCTATTAATATAGGAATAAGATCACAAAGCTCAAGCAGAAAAATCTTTTTCAAATTTGCTGTAGTGTTTCAGTTCTAAACTACAGAATTAACTCCAAGCAGAACTGACACACAGTTACAGAAACTTCGCACAAATTTCTCTGGTGTTTTCCAGGATTTCCTGATCTAAAGCCTTTCTAAACATTTCAAAACTTCTTTCTAGGTAGTCCATTACCCAGGAATTTTTGGAAACGCTGAGTCAGCAATCAACAAAAACGATCAGTGGTTTTGGCTGTGGTGGCACAGCAATTGCCAAAAAACTGGTCCAGAAATTTTGGAAATGCCAAATCAGCAATTTTGTCAGTGAACTCACAATCTGCAAAAACATGTTGAGTGAACAATTCTATACAATTCAAATTGCAGCAAAAAAAAGAGCATTTAGAGATACCATTACCTTCAGTAAAGTGTTCAAGGCTTTGTCTGTGCACAAGGTTGTTGATAGAATCAGCTACTGTAGATTTCTTTCTAAATCTGCAGAAAAGTCAGTTTGGTCATTCTGGACATGAAACATTAACAACAGAGAACAGTATCTTTCAGCTGGCCACCCATACAGTCACTAACATACCTCTAGTGCTCACCAACCCTCTGTCATCTTACTACATAAACAAACTTCAGCATATTCCATACAGAAATTAGTCAACATGGTCCTCCTGGGATCCGTCTATTACCCTTCATGTGTGGAAATCTGTCTTGAAGAATGAAAGGGATAAGAGGGCTTTTTGATTTATTTTGTGTGCATGTGTGTACAGAACTGGGAGTACAACTGACTCAAAGACAGCCAGCTGCAGTACAACCCTCACCAAATGGGAAGATTCTGCCGTGTCTGTAAATGGTAATTAACTTCCAGACATTGCAGAACCCGCGCTTCAGACAGGACAAAAATCTAATCGACAAGAAAAATTAGATATTGCAGTAAACTGAAGTTTTTGACTCCTGAAAACCCTAAGTTACGTGGTGCGACCTCAGTACTGACCCTCCTTTGAGCAGGAGGCTGGACGAGATGACCTCCCGATGTCCTTTCGAATCTCACTTTCCTATGATTTCTATGAAGTTACATATCCTTTTTTAACCCATACATCTTTCAAAACTTCCCCACGAAGGCACTATTTCCTAACGGAATCACTCCACACTTACTTTTGACAGGTGGCTTGGGCTTCCTTCATTGTGTTTCCTGCATTCAGTATGTCCTGAGGATCAAACGTCATCATAGCCTGCATTTCCAATATGGTGGCATAGGTCAGTGCATGATACATACTATCTTTAGTTCTGAAAGAAAATGAGATGTAAAACACAGCTGATTTGACTATATTACTACTTTAAAAAAAGTACAAGTCCAATTCCAGAAACATATTGGTGTGATGGGAACAAGGTCTAAATGAACTAGAAATCAAACACAAAGGACATACAAAATACTTGAGAAACACAAAGAGATTGAGATTTGTACAGGAAATCATGTCAACAGCTCCAGTTTCAGTAACTGCACTAAATGTTGCAATTCTGAGCCAAGGATAAGTATTTAACATACATACAGCACAGAAATTAACCATGTGGCTAACCATTCAGCGATGATAGAGTCATGGAGGGTTTTTAATAGAGTATCTAATGAATACGTTAACACATGACACAAATCCAGGTATTTTTCTTCTATTTTGGGACAGTTACTGAGGACAGACTCAAGGAGATAAGTAACACAATACTATAACCATGGCCAAAATAGAATCTTACTTAAACAGATCTTCCCACCAGAAGTGTTCCAGGCTACACCAAACACTACAGCTTTTTCCTCCTCTCCCTTTCTGCCAACCTCCCACACCAATTTGTTCAACTTAAATATCCTTTTGTGGGATTTCAGGTGGTGCCTCTTTTGCAGAAAGCCAAAAACTTTGGCATTAGCGCAAGGAAAAGAATTAACTCCTACCTGCAGTCATTGCCAGCACTTTCCTCTGGCAGAAGAAAAGTTTATATACTGCACGTTTACAGCGTTCAGCCAGCACCCACCTGTGTTATAATCCTTTGCAAATGAATCAAAATACCTTCAGGCCTAGAGGTCCAATAAAGACAGCTTGGGAAACACATTGAAGGGAAAGCTCAGATGAATTCCTGCCATAGAAACTCTCTGTAGTCCTTGCTAATCCACCCCTTGACAAAGAGCATGACTTAGACAAATACTGCTAAAGAGCAACAATTGCTATTTCAATTGTTTACACTTTCAGAATGAATCAGTTCTATATGGCAGGGAATATTAAAAAAATACTCGTAGTCAAACAAGGATATCCTTCCAACACAATCTCCACCCTCAGCACACCTATTCTCAATACGTGTACGTCAGGTGTTCCTTTCTCAAAATGAGCCACTTCATTTTCATTTTCTTTCAAAGAGAAAGCGGTGTGCCAGCAACGTGCCCTTGCCACAAATAGGGCCAATGGGCTGCATTAGGAGGAGTGTGATCATCTCAGGATCCTTCCCCTCTGCTCAGCACTGTTGAGGCCATACCTGGAGTACTGTCCAGTTCTGGCTTCCTCACTAGAAGAGAGACATGGACATACTCAAAAAAGTCCAATGAAGGGCCATGATGATGATGGGACTGGAGCATCTCTCCTGTGAGGAAAGGCTGAAAGAGCTGGGACTGACCAGCCTGGAGAAGAGAAGGCTCACGGGGAATCTTACAACGTATAGAAATACCTGAAGGGAAGGTGCCAAGAGGATGGAGCCAGGCTCTTTTCTGTGGTGCCCAGTGACAGGACCAGAGGCGATGGGTGGAAACTGAAACACTGGAGGCTTTGTCTGAACATCAGAAAACACTTTGCAACTGTGAGAGTGACCAAGCACTGGCACAGGTTGCCCAGAGAGCTTGTAGTCTCCATCCTTGGGGATATTCGAAAGCCATCTGGACACAGGCCTGAGCAACTAGATCTAGATGGCCCTGCTTGAGCAGGTGACCTCCAGAAGTCCCTTCACACCTCAAGCACTCTCATTCAGTGGTTTTGTTTTAAGGGCAAAAGCCAAAGTTTAAAGACACCTCAATCCATTTAATTTCTCCCTTCGGAATAATACACTTACCTCCCCAGGTTTTGGTATCTGGACTGAACTGAAAGGTAATTTTAAGGATAACTTTAAGACAACCCTACATTAACCAGTGATCTAACAACTCTCTGTGGTGACCTGGACCCCTTTTTCTAAGAATTCGTAAGTTTTCTAATAATTCATACATTATTATGTATTCATTCTTTTGCTTGATAGAGTAAAAAACCCTTAAGTATCCTCAGAAGTCTCTGATGTTTGGTTAGTGTTTTACAGAGCCAAAAAATAACCTTCTCTACACCTAAAGTGACACCCCCTCAACAGCATTATGCAATAAAATCACCAAAGAAAAATCCAAGTGATGATACAATCCTGTCTTTCTTTGTAGACATATTTATTGAGATCTAGGGGTTAAAGCAATACCTACTGCTGGTACGGACAGCATTAGACAGACACCTTGCCAATCTTCATAGTGATGACGAAGGGCTACTTTTTCCAATGCACACAGCATAGGGCAGGTTGGCTGTACTGAAAGAATTTGCAGTGTACATCTTTAATCCCTATCGCAGCCTGTGTTTTGTGGCTGTACTGAATTCCTAGTTGCCCTCAGCATGTCCCCAGCTGCTAACCAACACCTAAACCAATTTAGCTGAAAAGCCGTTTTGGAAAAAATCACCTACTGCCGTAAGTTCTATGAACCCCAGACTACACCAACATTCATCTCATCTCCACCACGAGCAAGGAGAACAGACAGAAAACGGAGAAATTATTTAAAATCCAGCGAAGTCAGGACAGCTCTGTCTTAGTCTTCTGCATCACGATTCTTTCAGTAGACTAATAACATAAAGTAGAAAAAAACCGAACATACTATAAAATGCCAGCCTGATGAAGTGTTCCTGTTCATTTGATTACTCATCAGCCTCAGTGGGCGCAGAGAAACACACTTCATCTTGTATTTATTAAAATAAAACCCTTACAAAGATTTAAATTCAAAGCACAGGGAAGGCACTAAAATAGTCCCCTTCCAAAATCAAAACAGATAAATATTAAAATCACTGCACTAAAAGGAAAATTGATGCTTTTCACAAATACACAGGATTTCCCTCTCCAGTAATTTGCTTCTGATGCGAAATCACTCCTGCCCTAATCAATGGTTTCATCTATTTTGCTTCCAATATTTTAAAGGAGATAATAATTAATGTTTATCATTAGTCAACTGGTATTTATCAACACTCAAATTTACTCTTTTTTTTTTTCAGGGGCCAAGTGGTGGGTAGAAATGCAACCAAAAGTAACAGTTATTGATGCTATTTATACTAACCATACAATTAAAGTTGCCAGTTACATGCCGGCGTATTGCCAGAAGTTTTAAGGCCTGGATTTTATATGGATGGGTACAGACTGAAACTTGATAGGGTTGTGGGTTGTTTTTTTTTCTTCTTTTGACTCTTCTTTTGACAGCAGCACCTTCCCCGGGACCTTGTTGGAGTTAACAAGCCTTTATGACATAAATACAACTAATATTCTGATTAATGAGTTATCCCAATAGTTGGTATCACATGGCTGAATAAGAGGATTATAAGTAATATCTTTGGGCAACTGATGGAGTTACGCCACATGCCTGTTCTTCAACTACGGTATCATCTTGTAGCACTGCTCTTTCTTGAGAGCTGTTGGAGAACACTTTTATTCCTGCTTGAAAAACATGTACCTAAGTGAGGATGGTGACAGCTCTCCCCTCCAGCTTAAGTGTGAAAATCCAAAAGCTTGGCTTGACCTCAGAATTAACCCAAGGGCTAGTATTTTTTGTGAAAAACACAGTGCCCAAAATCTTTTTGTGGATCCTTTTACAGTAATCGAGCAGGCAGGACATGTATCACCAGGTTACAGAAACTCCAGGTTCAAGTCCATGCCCTGATTCAGTATCAAGACGCTTCTAACAAGCAAAACAATCCAACAGCATGGAGTGATAAAGACCCTCCACAGAGCAGCCAACAGTCTGTTCATCCAGGTGTACCCTAATGTGAGAGATCAAGGCCCAAATGGAAACTGCATCAGGAGAACGTGGTCACAGGAGGTCACATGAGGCCTGAAGGCATTTCTCATCTTTGATCAAGAAGTTCCACCTAATGTTCAAACAACCCACTAGACCTACTGCATGGGCTTCCATAGAAAGTCTCTGTTTTGATGAACACACATCTTCCAATAAAAACCTGCTTCCTATGAAAACTCCCCACTAGCACTAAGTTTACAGCTAGAAGGGACCATTCTAACCAACCACCAGCCTGGTTCCCTAGTTACCACAAGCCAATGGAATGGTCTAAGTCTGATCTTAGCCAAAAATCTGCAGTTCAACAAAG
>KZ508284.1:9081-24178 GCA_002844005.1 Limosa lapponica baueri | reverse complement strand
TCTTCAAGACAGAGAACTGGCACGTTGTAAAAATCTAACCCAAGCTGTGACCTAACCCTCCCCACAGGGTACCATAAGAAATATTGTAATCTGCTTTATAAGGGAGAGTCAGAAGAAATGACCAAATAGTCTTCTGGGATTTCTAGGAAACTCTGAGCTGTGCTGGTGGAGCCTTCCCTACACTGGTGTGGCAGACAGGTCCATGCTCCCCAACTTCATCAGTACAGATGAAGCTCCAGATCCACCATTTTTTCCTCGCCTCTCCCACCCAAAACCCCTTTATCCTTCCCTTTCCAGGTGGTGGATGCGCAGGTTGTGGAGGTGGCATGTGCTACACGTGGCCACAATCGAGCAACAGGCTGCTGACAGAAGTGAAGAGCCAAAAAGGCAGTTGGCTGCTGCCAGCACTTGTGGCTCTAAGCCAGAGTAAAGTTCGGGCCAACTTCACCAGTGCCTTGAAGGACATAGAGAAGGCAGGTGGAGTTACTACTTTGCTCACAACACATCTGAGGCACAATGGTGGGCAGGAAAGGGAACTTGAAAGTCATCAAAATCGCAATGCCTGGCTTTTAGGTGTCTGGGAGTTCAGAACAGTGTGCTCAAGTCTTGACGTGAATTCAGTTCCCCATAAGTTGAGGCCCCGACCTGTGATCGGCATTTGTAGAGCATGCAAAAACCAGTAAAGGGATTTTGGGGGCCGTTTGGCCAAGCAGTTGGAAACAAATTCACCAAGCTGTTTCAGGACAGAAGTACATGAAGCATTGAATTGCTGTGCTTCAAAAACACTCCCAAACAAGCAGCCCGCTAGGGAAGAAGGATATTTGGAAATTTCTGCTGCAGATTCAAGCCCACGTCAAACGTTCATTCAAAGCCCTGACCTAAGTGTGTGCTGGAAACGCTGACTGTGCAGTATCTTAGAAGGTACTACATCACTGTTAATTGCTGTAAGTTAACTATGACCATTTTCTGAGCTGCTTATTTCCTTAATGAGAGATAAACGGTTAAACACACACTATTATTAGATGTGTCTTCCTTTCATTCTTGCCTGTCAAACTTCATTGTCCTTACAAGCTGCTTACGCTTTGTCCGCCACTTCACGTCTCCACCTTCACTGTCTGCGCACAGACAGGATGGCCGTGCAGCACTCCTGCTTTCTCTTTCTACAGCAATTGGATTTTGTCCCTTTCACAGGCACTGGTTTTTTAGTATCTGTTTGTCTTCTCTGATTAAGATATCCCTCTCTGTTATTACTTGAATCCTTTAAATAACTCAAGACACCTTCATCTAGGAAGTCAACCTGATTTCCTACTTCTTCCTAATATCCTTCTCCAGGAAATTCCTATTTATTTCCTTTGTCTTTAATAATGCAATTAGTAGCAGGAGTTGGCATATCTGCTGCTGCTGTCCAAGAACCAGAAGTAACTAGCAGAAGGCAATACCCCTGTAAATGAGCTTTTCTTAGGAGCAGTCTCACATCAAAATACTTATGCTGGGGATGAACTTAAGTACACATTTAATGCTTTTTGATTCAAGGTTTAATACACTTGAACCAGATTAACCCATAGTTTAACAGCTATAACAAAAATGGTATGATGGACCTTCCCAATTTCATTGCCTTTTTAGACATTTTTCCCAGCAGAGCTCTATGATTTTGGGAGGAGCTTTACAACTGACAAGGTGGATGCAAACAGCTAAAGTGATGGCAGCAGGGTATCGCACAGTCTCCTTCCCACCGCCATCGAGGGCACCTAGTCAGCTGTGGGGGGAATCCAACCCCTGTTACCTATGGCACCATCTACTTTGTTTAAATCAACAAGCACACTGGCCATGGTAGACCAGCTGTGCATTTGAACTTGTTGGCTACAAAGGGGCTTCATCCCATTAGTTATTTCTCTGAACCAGTCTTCTGTGAATTCCTTTTTCAAACTGAGTGCCTCTGAAGCAACTGTCTGCAAGGGCTTGTTGTCTGCTGCGCTTGAAATTCCCAGGATGCCCTCGTTTCTCTCTTTTTTGGCACCTAATTGTCAAAAATCTTCTCTAGCATATCACCTCTTAATATCCTGCAAGTCTTCTTATGCATAATTTCATTCTTGACTCTTAGCTTTGAAAAGCCAAAAGCCTCTTAGCTAATAGACTGAAATATGTTATTTTCATTATATTTGTTCATCTTGAATAGGATCAAGCCAATCACTATCTGCAGACCAAAACTTAAGTATCTAGTGATCGGTCTGCTAATTGCTTGAAGATTTAAAAACATGGACCCTAAGATTAACCCTGGAAGCAACACATGAACAACAAAGTAGCTGTCCTGGGATAGATTAAGGTTGACTTTTCTGTGTCTTTTGCTCTGAGCTTTTGATCTGAGCTATAGCCTATTTGGAGACCAGTTATCCAACTTCCAAATAAGCCTGGCCCAGAGATTTTGGAGTATTACAGATTCTAACCAAACTCTCCAAATAACCATTTTCCTACTTCTCTTAAATGATGATGTGGACTAATTTAATACAGCCATTTCAAAACCTGTTCACAGTGCTTCAAAAAACACCACAACCACTGCAGGAAGGAAAACTACCTTTCATCTTTGACTTTTCCCTTTTATATGGGGGGTTGGGGGAGGGGGAAGAGAGATAAGATGTAATTACATGTCTGCTATGGTCAAGTGAAACCCAGCACAATTGCCATGAAACTGTCAAGGCTGATGGTAACTGATGGGTCTTCCCCCCCAGGTCACATTTCTTTTCAAATCCAGAGTATCTTACCTCCTCCCAGCTGCTATTTGGTGTGTCCCAAGGGAGGAAAGCCTTATAGCTTTCTGAAGGTTTCATTTACGTCTTCCATACTGCCATCAACGCTTTTTGTATTTGTGCAAGGAAATCTCCGCTCATATCTGTACAGCTTTCGGCATACCTAACTGAGACCTCCGTAAAACCAGCCTCTATCATGGGCACTGTATACATCTGAAATGGCAATTCTTGAGAAGTATTTTTGTCCACATCCTCATACAATATTCTTATCTTGTACTTAGGTAATTTTGAGTCCACAGAAAAGGAGAAAAAGCCAAACACAACAAACCCACACTTTAATCAAGGGACAGAATTGAAATTCCTTGACCTTCCACACTAGCACATGAGCACGGATTAGGGCTGGAAAGAAGTGGAAAATCCAAGTCTCAGAATAACAGTTTTACACTCATCAAGTTGTATCCAAGTGCCTGCCTTCCTCAGTCCCTGGCACAAAAGCCATTAAAAGATAGCACAATGTGGAAGGTAACAGCTGCTTCTTTTCCTAGTAAACCTTCTAGACAAGGTTATGCTGCTATTTCCCCAAACTGAAAAATAAAATAGGACCATTGTGCCTTGAAAATGGAAAACAGTGCTTCATTCTCTTGTAACCAGAGAGAACTGAGTTTGGACAGCATTAGGAGAAATAGCTATTACCATTGTAAATAAGAACTTCATTGAATTACAGGACTTGAAAGATGGTTTTGAAGGGATAGCCAAGTTTTTCCCCACACTAAATAAAATTAATAACATTTCCAACCTCAGTGAGAACAGCACGGGTGGGAAGCAATAGTTCATCCAAAGCAGAGAATTCTTTGCAGAATTTGATCAGTTGCAGAAGGAAAGAGGGTGGAGACAGTCTGCAGTTAAGCCAAGAAAAGCAATAAAAGTTGTTCAGAGAGCAGCAACACAGAAAACCAAAATGATAATTTAGGATTATGCAATATATTGATGCAAATGTGGTGGTAAACCACTGTAATAACCAGTATGGATAAATAAATACAGACAATTCAAAAAAGAATTGCCAATTTAAAAGAAGAAAAAGAAGGAATAGACACACAAAAGCTTCACATTTCCTTCTAATTTAGCACAGTAAGTTCACAGCCATCTAAGTTTCTGTATAAATCAATATTTATAAAGCAGCCCAGAGTTTCAGCCCGCAGCATTTCTATGTCCGATAGCAAGTGACCCATGGTAGTGAAATGTCTTTTTGCTGTTTGTTATCTTTAGGGAGCTGTGAAAAGACTGATAAGGTAGATTGAAATCAGTGGAAACAGATCTAGCTTCCTCAAGCTGTATTTGGTAGTGGCTGAGAGAAAGCACAGGCATCAATTCAAAGAATATATATCTGCTGGCACAAGAGGCTACAGGGAAGCCTGAGTGTGCTTCATCTAAAGTTACTTTGTGGGACAGACCCTATCTGCTTATCAGGTAAACATTTTGCAGAAAGGATGAGATATTTCTCAAGACAAAGAGCAAAACTTTATATTAAAGGTCCAAAAATTATCACCCCAAAATTGTACTTATATCCACCAGAGGACTGGTGGGTTACATGGGTAACATGAGATACCTTATGACTGACTGCAGGCTTTTTGTCCTTCTTGGTCTAAAGCAAGTGTGCAGCTGTGTTCACATTAGAGGAAAGGTGAATCCTGAAGAGACTTATTAATCCGCACAGAGCACAACAACCGTGAACAACAGCTTCACCTTCTGCTATTTCAGGTGGCATTGGAACTTCACAGTGGCACCATATAATTTTTAAGTACTACTATAATCATCACCTTTATTTTCACTAACAAAACTCACCAAGCATTCAAATGAGAAGCGGATGAGAGCTGAAACACGGATAGCTTTTTACAGACCTACTCAAAGTGATTCTGATTTGCCGCAGTCTATAGATTAACTATTACATGATACTTTCTGAGGCTCAAAAAGCCTCCGAAGATGCTTGAGACATCACTGCTTAGATATACAACAGCAACGTAGTTTCTGCTGAAATACCTAAATGCTTCGCTGTGGTGCCATACACCAGCCATACCCCCTCAGCATTGGCACTTACGTGAACTCCTCTGCTTCCTCCCCAGCCTATGCGAGCCCAAGGTCAAGTACGTAACAGTTCAAGGTCTGTTACTTTGGCCCAGACTCTCATTGATCTAAATCGCCTTCCCTCTCCTCCTACTGTGTCTAATTAAAACACTGATCTCTGGGTTGCAGTTCACCCTGTGCTGGAGATCAGCTCACCTGGGCTGTACCCAGCCCCAAATCTCGGCTCTCTCCGGTGCCGTTGTGGGAAGGAACCGCCTGAGCCGAAGGTGGGGTGGAAGCTGGAGCGGCTCCTGGAGTAACCTGGTGGCCACGCAGACAGAAATAGATGCCCTCACCAGCCACTAGTGAGGTAGCTCCCTTGCTGCCGGGGGATGTTTTCCCCATCAGCCAGCCTGCTCCCTGCGCTCCTTCTCCCACCTGGCTGCTCCTCACCACCTCTCCTCTCTGCCTGCTCCTACGCTCTCTCTCCACCAACTCCACCAGGGCTGTGTAACCGAGTCCCTCCCAGAGGCTGTTTCCTGGTCTTAGTATCTAACATCCAGGTGGTCACACCAGCAGAACACCGTCTGCACCCTGGACTGGTGTAATTTCATCTGCTAAATTCACACTACAGGCTCTTGTGCTATCAGCTTCTAATTCCCTTTCCTAACGATAGTTTAAAGAGGAGAGATTACCTCAGATTTATTTACAGCATCCTGTTGATTCACGTGACTTCTCTATCCTCACTTCTGATGCTTCTTATTCCTTGAAGACATGCAATTAGCCCTCCATTCCCGTTCCACATTTTTTATCCCCTAATCTTCTATTTCCTCTTTTCTCAATATTAATTAGAAGAGACCTTAGGTAGTCACCAATATGAAACAGAAGACTATCCCTTCATTACTGTGAAGGCGGTGAAAAGTATTATGCAAGAAGGAAAAACCAGAAGGCACTTACAGCAAAATACAAAATTACACAGATGAATATCTGAATTAAGAAATAATATTTCTATTATTCTTACAGTGAGTTCCAGTGGTGGGTCTGAATTAAAGAACAATTGGGACAGATAATTTTAAGCATTTTACAGAGTATTGGACAGAGTATTGTAGCAGAAGTTTTAATATACTTAGAGCCAACTGGTCTCTTAAAGCAAGGTAGGATGTCCTAAAATCTGGTGTTAGAAATAGCATCCACGCTATCCCGATTTCCTGCAAGGACTTTGTTTCAGGTGATAACTCTTGCTCTTACTTGCTCATCCTTAACACTAACTAGAATATCCATGCAGACGCAGCAAACTAATCACAGGTGTAACCATCATCAGCCTCCCCCTAAAAACATGTGGAACTGATCACACTTCAAGGATCTCATTAGAAAAAAATTCAGAATAAGGGGTGGAGGACAAGAATCCAGAGTCCACATCTGTTTTCTAGCAATCTGAATTAATGCTCTGCCTCCAGAGCTTGTGGTGCATGCTAATCTTGTTAATCTATTAATTTGTTCATAGACTCACAAGGTTTTTCATGCCTTGGATTAACTTTTAATAGGAATTGTTTCATGGGCACTTCTCTTCCCATTCATGATTACACAATTTCCCGATGGCAACTGCCACAAAATCTCCCATTGAACAGTGGCATTATGAAAGTATTTAAGTTGTCTTTTAATGCAGTTTTGCAGCTGGAATTAAAGAGGTGAGAAACCAGTACCATAAAGTAATAGCTAGCTGTACTGCTGGGGAATCTTGTTGGACAGGATCCACCATGTGATTAACTACGCAGGCAGCAGGACGAAAAAAATTCCTATACATTCTTCTTCAGTCTCTGCCTAGAAGCCTGTGTCGGAAGCATGCATGCTTGAAGAAAAATTGCAGCTAAAGATGTGAGGGAGCCGTAATAACAAAGGAACCACTACCTTCCTGCTACAGTATTATATTTCCTCTGACACACATATTTTAGACGGAGTCTTTAACCTGGGATTTTTACTACATCGGCTGTAAAATAATACATGTATTGTAAATTTTCAGAGGAATGGCAGAGGAGCGATTAGCTTGGCTTCTCTCTCTGGCAAGTCACTCTTTCCCTTGCATCTGTCTGTGACCTTGTGGTAATTAAGAGGAAAGAAGAAGAGATCAACTAGTAATCCAAAATGGGATTTATTTCCAGCTGTTTCTCTGTTTCATTAGGTATCTCCCCAAGTCCCTCATATGGTAAATATTACCTATATTCAAAGGCTTTATATGCACGGCTGACACATTTCCTAATGGAGAAAGGTACACAGATGTTAAATAACACAGACCTCTGCTTTACTGCTGTTTGTCATAACTCGTGTTCAGCAAGGTGCCATTCAACAGATGAATAGCTTCTCAGATATTAGCTGCTCCTTAACGTAATGAAAATGTTCGTCCGGTTCCAAGTAATTATCTCATTAAATTGGTGTGGTTTGCAATATTGATCTGCTAAAGTCACTAGCTGAGTAATTCTAATTTGGGAATAATCAAGTACTTCCCCCATGAGTATTGTTTTCTAGAATATTATCTGCCATGGACTCACAGATCTGTTTCACGTTTTTATGTGACTCAAATGGGTGGACGTAAAGTTACAACAGCAAAGGGACACAGCCTTCTGTAATAGAAAATATAGCACATATCATCAGATCACCACGTGTGCAATACAAGACTGGGAGTCAAGAGTCTATTCCCGAGTCACTAATTTAGCTGGGAACAGTCACTCCAGCTTTGTTAGGACAAAGTTTTCCTTTCTCTAAAACGGGCAGACACACCACATACCGTATTTCACAGAAGTCTCTGAGGCACGGCCAGGCTTCATAAAATGCATGAAATCTCTCAATGAAAGGATCTAACAAATGGCTAAAAACACAAAACAAACAGCATCATTCACTAATATTCCATGTGGCCAATCTTTCCCTTCAGCTTCCTGATTCATTTTCCTCGCAGCTCAGGAAGCTGAAGCCACAGATGCGAACCAGCCTGAAGCCATCGGATGCTTACCTAATGCTGGCAAATAGAATCCAGCCTGGTGTGTTGGCTCCAAGATGACACAAGAGAGTAAATTCCTGTAGCTGACTCACTGTTGGCTTTAGGCGTAGTACGAAATGTATTGTTTTGAAGGAGGCTGCTCCGTGACACATACGTTTGTTAACTTCTCCAGCAAGGATACAATGAGAGTCAGAGCTGATCTTGACAGTACCTCATAGCATCAGCCATGTGATTATTTTTTTTAAACAATGCCAAAGATTATGCCTTTATGAAAATAGCGGGAGAACTTCATACTTTTTGATGTCCCTTGCAAATCAAGATAATAAACACTAGTGCAAGTTGATATATAGCAGACTGGAGAGGTGACTGCACTGGCACAGCACCTGAAGGTGTTCATACATTGAAGGCTGCAGCCCACAAGACCCGTAACACCAACCGAGGCTGCCCCACAAACCACAGAGACATGGAAGCTCAATGGACTCTGTCAGGGATGTGATGCTGAGGGTCACAACTATCAGAAACTTTAAATGCCAACGCTTACTTCACTCTGCTGATATCACCACTGCAAGAGACCTTTTATCTGTTCACCAAATAGATGCGGAGGTTGCAGAGCAAGCTTCTGCTTCCCTTAGAAGCAGTCCACAAGCTGCATACCTGCTCTGCAGAAATCAACCTCTTCAGGTAACAAAATTCTGCTTCCACATCTATCCAGCTGCTGTTTCAGCCCAGCAGCCAGAAACTGAGTAAATTAAGAAAGAAAAAATAATTGACCTCTTCTAAAAGGATCATGAACTATCATTTTACATAAGGTGCTCAAGAGCCTCCAAGTAACAAGAACTTCGGAGCATGAGCAGCCAGCAGATATTAAGCTTGCAATGAGAGCCCAAGGAATCTCCACAGTCCCTAATGGCACAAATCTTCTCCTAGGGGCAGGTAGGCAGGACACACAAACATTGCACTGATTTTGCCATCCACCAGTGTTAAATCCAGAATAGAGATTATTCCCTTTCATTGCCTTCTCTTCAGTGTAAGAGGCTTTCCTCTCCCTGCAAGGATGGGTTTTCTACCATATTTTTGTTCCCTGAAGTAATCTCCACTTGATTTTCTCTCTCTCTCACTTAAAGTCCCCAGGGACTGCAGTAGAGTGCACTCCAATTTTTGCCAAGTGTATGCTCAGCTATATCCTCTGACAGCCTGTGCTGAGGGATTTCACACCCAATAACAATATGATCTTTTTCACATGGCACGTATGTCCTCTGCCGACACATGCCCTTCGTTAATTCTGTTCCTTCTCCCTGTGCACTCAGTGGGATCGCTCTGTACTTATTTATTGCTATTGCCAAGCATTTGACTAGTCCAAGAAAGAGATACAGAAAGACTGTACAAAATAAACCCACTCCCAAAATAGACTTAATCCTTGTGTTTGCTCTCCCTTTCACCAGACTGCCTGCTGGCAAAAATTCACATCCCTGTTCACTGGTATGCTTTTTTTGGCTGCTGGTATCTTGGGAACATCTCAACAGCTGGATTTTGTGCAAGCCTACATTCATATGATCTCATTATATTCTCATATATGGACATTTCCAAGATTAATGTGCTGAAGAATGCTTTCTCTGATGGTAATCAGTTACTAACTTTTCAGAAGACAAATAGGTTTGTATCGTATTCTTTCTGCTGCTCTCAAATCTCCTGTCTTGCATTGAAAAATCTACTTTGCAACTTAATGGTATGTGTCACACACCCTGGACTTTTTGTACTTCATGTTGCTAGTTACGTTGTCCTCATCTATAGCTTCATTCTAAATATTTATGAATGAAAAAAGTCATCTTAGGTAATTAACCAAGATCATAAAAATTCTCAGGGCAGGTAGTCCTACTGAAAACCAGAATCCCACTTGGCAGAAGTATTTTTTCTGGGTGCATTTCCCTGCAGCGGTAAAAGCTTCTCTCTCACTACAGAAACAACCCCTGGAGTATGATACTAGAGAAATCCCTCACTATTTTGTTTAGTTCTCTGTGGCTATCAAACCAGTTCCTCACTGTGGTCAAACATAACACAATATGTAAAAATAAGAAGCCTTGGAGGGACTAAGAGCAATTCAGGAGGAACCTCAAGGAAATGTGCTGGAAAGGAGGTGAGTGACCACAGCAGAGGTGGTCTGGAACGGAAATTGCATTATTTTTTTTATAGTGTGTTGAAGGGAAAACTGATTCAATGAATGATCATTGCTTTTTACTAGTATGGTGCAGAGGACGGCAGAGAGAATGCAGAAAAGCATCCATGAACAAGCTCCCTGGGCAATACAGAGAATGATGATTGCTTAAGAATGATTCTGCTTAAAAAAGGACAAACACATTCAGAAAACAGCAACTAACTATTCATAAATATTCTTCTTCTGCCCTGCAGTCTCCTCTCTCCATCGTGCAGATAATCTCTCACTTCAAAAATTACAGCCTACTGTATCAGCAACTCACATTCAAACACAGAATAAAACACAGTGGACCCACTGTTACCTGTCAACAGTTCCTCTCTAAAGACTTGTTTATAACAAAATTTAAACTTGCATCATTTTTCAGCAGGAAAGATCAGATTTATTCTCAAAACAAGAATTAAAAAAAAAAAAAAAGTAGTATTACTACCTGGTGATTTCAGCCAAAACACCCAGAAAACCACTGCCACTCTAATTCTCACAGCCAATTTAAATTTTTATTCGTAAAAATGTTAGCTTACTAGCATCAGCCCTGAGGGCTCAATGCACACTGAGGTTGTTCAGTGCCCTGGTTTGCTCACTGCCTTGAAGAAGCTACCAGCTAAATTCCAGCCACAGAACCTACATTACTGAGGATATTCTGCCTTGTAATTGAGTTTGCAATCTAGCTTGGTTTGGAAGTCACTGAGGATGATTATACTTTGAACTCTACGATAGCATCTCTACAGGCTCACTTTCAGATACCTCATTCAAATAACATGATTTTCTGACTACTAGAAAGGTGGTAAAGGTTAAGGAAATCTGTTCTAGTTTGCAGGGTTTTATTTTCAATAATTAGAATGCTGGGTTTTTATCCTTGACAATGGCCCTTAGGATTAAGTAGGACACCTTAAAGGCATTTCACCTTTTACTAGCAATAGTTTTAAAAAGGTAACTCAGCCTAAATGAATATGAGGAATAATACCAGGAAGGAGATACCTTAAGTCTTTGAACACCAGCCTAGAGGGGTCAAAGCCTGACACTTACCCAGTCAGCACCCATGAACCTCAAGACAGACAGTAAACATTTAATTAAGATCCTGCTAAAAATCACACACATTGCCAGTATACAATTAGCCGTGCTGTTTTTCGCACGTGATGTTACCAAGTCTAAAAACCTATTTGAAACACCTTCCAAACCTAAAAGAGCTCGAACGGCTCCTCAGGAGCTCCTCTGATACCATCCAAAGACAAGGCACCACAGGCAGTTGACACCTCCCACAGTGCTGCCACACTTCCTCCAGCAGGACTTTGACCTGCCCAGAAAAGATTTTTCTGCAGTCTTAAAAATGAACAAGTAATGGAAAAAACCCTGTAAGATCACAACTTCTAAAGATACTGTGTTTTCCAGTGTTCCTGCTTTCCCCGCCCTAGATGAAACCCTACAGGGAAAGAAACAGCCAGCACCCCCTTCCTCCTCCTCCTCTCCCTTCCTTTTCTTGCCCCACTTGCCATTTTTACAGGATTCGGAGCTCTTCAGCACATTCCAGTTGTAGACTGCATAAATAAATACAAGGGTAAAAAAAAAAAAAAAACAACCTTTGGGGAGCTTGGACCACCGCCAGCTTGGCTGGGTAACTGGCCTTTGCGTGGAGCTGGAAGGGTGTTTTTTAAAAGGAGGGAAGCAGAAGAGAACAGCTCAAGAATCTTGGCTCAGCCTTGGCATATTTCCTCCTAACTCTGGCTAAACCTCAGCACGAACGGCTGGACGGAGGAGTCGATGCGAAGCCGGGGAGGGAGGCTGCGGGGCTCTGCACCAGGGCTAAGGCAGAGCTTGGAGAGCCTGAAACCATGCTTTTCCTTTGGGCACTGGCGTTTACTGCAGTCCTGCAGGAACGAGATCTTCTAGGTAAGTGATTCTGAGCTTGCAAAGCAGAGACTGTGGCTTAACTGTAGCGTGGTCTAAGCCTTTGCACCAGGCGGGAGAAGGAGGTAAAGAATTGCTTACTCTATGGGTTTTGTACAAAGGTGGCATAGGTATGTGTCAAAATTCTGTGGGAATATTGTTTTTAACAGGAAAAATTCCACTGTTGTGCTATTCAAGTCCGTCCTGGAGGCATAGTGCTTCAGTAAAGATTTTTCACTTCTCACAGGAGGTACTATCAGTGTATTTTCAGAAATTTAGAACTGCATTCAGGTGCTGCAGCAAGTGCCCTGCATTTCCATAATTACTGTTCTGGCAGCCTTAATAACACACACACTAATCCGCTCAGAAATGAGATCAAAGTTCAAGGTGAATAAAAAAAGATTTGCCTTTATTTAAGCCCTTCTTTTGAGATTTGCTGGTAACAGCACTGTATTTTTTTCCTCTTCTGCTTTGGATTACTTATTCCTGAGATTTTGAGGCAATAACGCCTTTTCCAAATGTTTTGGGAGTACAAAGTATAAACGCACAGCATCTGATAAACTGACATCTGAATTTAACTTTAACTAACAGCAGATTAGTGGTAGACTAACCTGTAATCACGCTGTAGCCGACAGTGTGACTGAAAGCTATTCACTTTGGCTAGTTCAAGGGTTTATAGTCCCCTTGTAACCACAAGCCTGGCTTCCCAGCCTGTTTGTATTACGTGTTTGCTGCTAGCTGAGGCCCTGCTTTATTTTCCCTCTGCTCTTACTTCTTGACAACACACAATGTTTGTATTTCATGGCAGAGTAGTAAGTTTCCATTACAACCAAAACATTTCCTGAAAAACTGCTAGTCCCTTCTGCCCCCAAGTCCTAGTCACCCTTCCTCGCCCTTTCTCCCTCCCACACAACTGGCTTTGTAATGTTTATCAGCGATGAACTGAAATATCAGTATTCTAGCAAGGACACTCTAACTTGTTTTCACTCCACAAGTACTCAATATCCTCTTCTGAGTTTCATGAGCTTCACAAAAAATCTGTGAAATTAAAAAAAAAAAAAGCTGGAAGAATGTTTTTATTTATTCCCCCCAAAGTATGGTTTTGTTTAAGCTGAAATCATTAGCAAACTCAGATAAAATCCAGCCAAATAGAACAGCACTTGAATAATAACTGCAGCAGAGACTAGTACCCAGCATCATGCCAGGTGGTAGTACTTGATCAAGGAATCATTTTCACTGCCTCAGTGGAGTGTTTTACGTGGGGTGGGAAAGCTTGTGTCCATCACAGCCAGGGCAGTACCGTGGCTGGCTGGCAGGCTTGAAAAGGTCATCCCCACTTTCCCTTTGCTACCTTGGAGTTGGGGAATCTTAGCATTTGATTTCATTACAGATTCTCTCCCTCAGCCCTCATGGGTTCCTCTTAAAAACGGTTCAGCGTTGGCCAAAATAGAATTTATGTTTTAATCCAGTCATTAGGGTGAACAATCTCATGTTCACGGAGCTTAGCCTTCAAAGACCTCGGGAAGAGAGGCTGGCGCGGGACCCTTCTGGAGGCAACCACGTGCTGCTGCCTAATGGCCACAGCGTCTAGTTCTTTGCTGCTGTGGCTGGGTTAGTTTGTGGGGTGCTGCTGAAATGTAGCGTAGGATGTAGCCTGGGGCACTGCAGCATTCAGTACCTGCCCCATTTAAACGTGTCTCCGTTCTTAGAAAAAGCTCCGGGCAAATTGTTCTGAGGGGTGCAGCACCCCAACAGCAAAGTCTCTGCTGCATGTTTATGCGTGGCACAGGGGTGACCTGGACTCCTCAGGTAAACAAGTAGCTGGCAATCGGGCTGGCCCCACTGACGTGCTCCATTTAGCTCTCCAAACCAAATACTGGGGATGCTATGAGGGAGAGAGCAGCAGGAGAGCTCGATCGCAGGCATTGCTGCTCAGTACTCCACACCGTGACATCGTTTGTTTTTAAACAGCGGAAGTTTCATTTGGTTTTAACAATAAGTAAACCAACATTCAGCTAACCTATCACAACTCCTCAGAATATTTTGGATCCTCTGATATCAACAAGCAGTATCAAAGCTGGGGAGACCTGTAAGATTTTAAAGTGAAAGGGGCTATTATAAAGGAGATATGCAGCAGTCGGAGCGAAACTGGAAGAGGAAAAAACGCTTCAGAACAGCCTACTTCTGCCTAGAATTGACCACTTGCTTTCTCACAGAACAACATTTTGCCTCCAGAAGATTGAACTAACTCCATTGTAGAATTAAATCCACAGTAAAAATGATGAGAAGGTCCCATCTTAAACTAGAGTTGGGTTCATATTTCTCTACTAATAAACCAGGAGTGGTTTAACATATACCCCATGATAACGTATTTTCTATCCTTACTGAAACCTACTGTGATTTTTGTCTCCAATGCAAGGAATACAGCCTTTGCAAACACTCATCCCTGAGCTCCAACAAGAAAGGAGAAAGAAATTTTGTCACAACAAAGTGTACTGAGATGTAGGTGTGGTTCTTAAGACCATGAGGCATCTGGAGATAGGGGATCTGTACAGAAGTGAGCCTTTTTACAGATTTATACAACTGTAAACTCCTATGTTTTGTTGTATTTTAATTAAGGGGAATATTAAGTTCTGTGGACTTTGTGATGTCCATGTGTAAAGCAAAGGTTAATATCAAGCTCCAAAAAAGTCTGGGGTCTAGAAACACAGGACTCCTGCTGTTCATCTGCAGGATGCAGCTGTATTTATAAATCCAGCTGATCTACTCTGGTTGAAGCAGTTGTGTGTTTTGGCCATGAATGTTGGGATCTAGTATGTATGTATGTGTGTATATATATATATATATGTATGTACGTATATGTATCTCACTATTCTACTTCCTGAGCTGCTGCAGTACATATGAACTGTCTGCCAGAGGGAAATGTATCTTCAAGCAAGTTCTTAGACTTAAGTATTAGAACAAAACTACAAGAACCTGCTTTCATTGTACTATCATATTTCTTTCTACTCCCATAACTTACTCATTTGCAAACTACACAACCACAGAGCTGACTAATTAGTCACAAGCTCACCTCCACCCGCTCCCCAGCTCCTATTACTAAATGCAGACCAAAACCCATGTCCTTATAGAACTGAAAACCTCTTTATCTCCGGATACCAGTGGTCATCTTCAAATTGATGGTGGCATCAAATAGTCGTGTATCTC
>KZ508283.1:29330-46614 GCA_002844005.1 Limosa lapponica baueri | reverse complement strand
TTCCTTTGCTTAAGGAGCACTAATGTTTTATAAAGACAATCCTGAAAGTTTAATGGCTGCTCTCCTGCTTTAAGTGCAGTGGCCTTACTTTGGTTGAAAATGGTATATCTGGCTTACTTTGCCAGAAAATGGCATACTTGTTCTTATTGTACTATTGATAAGCAGAGAAGCTATTTAAAATGTTTTCAAAATTCTTTTCATCTGGCAGTTTACTGATGACTCTTTTTGGATTAATGGGCCATTAATACAGGCTGTCCCTGCAGGCTCAGGTTCTGTTCCTTTCCTGCTGGCAAGTTAGAGCATGATACAAGTATGCAAGTGCCAAAAGCATCTTTTCCATCTTTCTTGGTGTCACACAGTAAAGTTCTGGAATGCCAGACAAACAAAACATGTCCTGTTGCTATCAAAAGCCTGCCATGCTGGTACTAAAAACTAGACCTATAAAAGGAAAAGGTCATTTCTAGCTCTTTGCACAGAAACTGATATTTTTGTTATGTTTATCAAATGCATGAAAAGATCCTGATCCATAACTGGAGCTGAAATACAAAAAAATACTGAAGATGACAGCGGCACTGATGTAAAACAGCAAACTAACTCCACACTGGATTTTGAATCCTGTTTGTTGAAGGTCTAGTTTTCTAAAAACCTGTGTCTGGGGCTCATTGGAAGTCACGCATGGAGACCACTTGCCTTTTTCCCTACCAGCAATACTTCTCTTCTTTCAAGGCTGACAAGCCAATAGCATCCCAGGGCGAGCTGAGCTAATGCCAGCAGTATTTCTCCTTTGTGGATCAAATAGCAGGAATTGGAATGAACCTTCCTCAAATTCTCTTTCAGGATCTCCTCCAGGCAAAACTTTGAGGTTTGCATAACTCTGAAAAGTAATCTGACTTGACTTTGGCAGTGAAAAAGAAGGTGCTTATTTGTGCCAAGCAAAAATATATTTCTTCTTAGTAGCATTTTTTCACTGCTAATATGTAATTTCTATTTTCCTTGTTGTTTTTTTTTTTGTTTGTTTTTGCTTGTGCTGTGATTTTCTCCCCTTTTTAAAGGACATTTTTACATACACTGTTTCAGGCATGCTGAGACAAGAGTGACATATTTGCAGCAGTCTATCAGAATGCATGAATTTGATGCGGTCAAACAAAACATTTCAGTTAGTGGTCTGAATGTGTTGTTGAAAACTGAAGGATGATATGAATAAATGGAAAAATCAATATTCCTTTGCTTCTTGAAGTACTCCCAGAAGCCTCAATCAGGACAATCCAAGAAAGACAATAAGAATGTCACTTTGCAATTAATGGATAGAAATGTGGTTTTAATACAAGGTTACACGTTGCCAGAATAAAAGTAAAGCTTCAGTTTTGATCAAGGCAAAGAGTTTCTGTGATGATTTTCATTTTCTCATATGAAATACTATTTTTAGTTTGGAGCCGACTACAGCCACAGAGATGTCTAGATGTGGTACCTTCTACCATTAGAACTTTCTACCAGCAGTTACAAGAAAGCTTAGGACCTACAAGATCCTTTGGGCAGTTTCAGGAGATGGCTTGTGTCTCAAAGTTGGGTATTTATTTATTAAAACAGAAAAAAAAAAAAGATAAAAGAAGATGCACGGATATCTTTGCAGTGATAACAGCTGTGGCTGCTTCTTGCAACAGTTCTTATGGTGAGTTCTTTTGAAATTCTTTTGCATGTAGCAAGCTCCATAATGATAATCTCAAATTCCTGGTGATTTTCTAATGTTCTGGTGTGTTTCAAAATATCACAGATATGCCCTGCCTTTAAACGCTCATGCTCCCCTTATTCATGCTTTAATCTCTTTTTTGGAAGAGGAGAGAGAAAACAATCTTGCTGTTCATTATGCGTTTAAATCAAGAAATGACAGAGGGGCCGTACAAAGAGGGGAGCTGCTAAGACAGGTTGGAAAGAGGTCAGGCTGGGCCACATCCATCACTAGTTACAGCTTTAACCATAGGGAGGAAAATCACTAAGGCACCACATCA
Source organism: Limosa lapponica baueri (assembly GCA_002844005.1). Classification (NCBI taxonomy): domain Eukaryota; kingdom Metazoa; phylum Chordata; class Aves; order Charadriiformes; family Scolopacidae; genus Limosa; species Limosa lapponica. The sequence continues at coordinate 44,608 of KZ508283.1, read as the reverse complement.
GCAATGCACAGTTTTCATCGCACCTTTGTCAGCTCGGTGGGTGATGGAGTACAGGTTGGAAGTCCTTGATGTTCAATATGGTAATGCCCCGCGGAGCTGAAGTTAATAATAAAGAGAGGGACAAGGGAACACAATGTTGAACAAAAGGGGCAGGTTGAAGTGATTTATTGGGAGGGCTGAATTCCTCATTACTATGTAATGGAGAAAAACTCTTTAAAACATCAGAACTTTTTAGGCTTTCTATGGCTAGAGATGAGCGCTTTGCAGTAAGATGAGTTGGCAGAGGATGTCCTTGTCTTACGCTGCATAATTATTCTGTTGTGAAGAGCACCTATTCTAGTCTGTGTACTCTCTTCAAGCATTTACTCTCTAATCCTTCTCATAAATTAAGAGACAGTAATCACCTACTGCTTTTCAAAGTTTCCTGTTCCTGTTTGATGTCATTGTGCTTAATTCATCCTTTACACCAGGGTTAAGCCTGGCTTGCTTTTTTTAGTGCTGCCCCTATTTAATCTTCTTAATTTATGTGATGTGCTGATATTTGTTTAGACCCCTAAAATAGATATAAATAGTAAAAGGAGACATCACTGAAACAAAAAGAACCTCTGTTAATAAGAACTGGAAAGTAATCTTTCTGTGTTCTCTAAGGAGATCACATTCATGAAGAGAAATTGTGTAAAGAGGAAAGGGTTCACTTTGTGTTAGATTGTTTCTTAAAGAGAAAATGGAACTCAGGAACAGATTTTTGGTGTCTTCTTTTTTTGGTATTACATCACAAATACAAAGCATAAGATTCCATTCAGAGAGATGACATGATGTAGAAAATCCCTTACTATTAGATTTCATTACTTTTAAAATTTTTTTTAATTAAAAAGAGTATGTTTTCAGAAGCAAGAGGTGCATCATTTATTGACTACACAAGACAAAATCATCTATCAATTTTAACTCTCCAACCCATAACAACATTAACTGAATTAAAGATATTGCTTAAGACATCTTCCCTGTATTTTCCTGCAACCTGACAAACCTCAGGATAGGCAGCTGTATCCATTTTTGAGAAGGTGATGGCAGAAGGTACATTGACAACCCATTCAAAGGTCAGTCTTGTCAATTCTCATTGCTGATCAGACTAAAATGCTCATTTGCATAGCAGGTAGTGTAACCCCAGTTTGTGACAGGCCAACAGGACTTCTCTAGAACCTAATTAAAGTCTAATATTACAGAATGGTGGCAATGGAAGACGATGGCGTAATAGGGTTGATCTTGACTGTGAAATGGATTTCTGCTGGTGTGTAGGAACTTTCAGCTTAGTCTTCTGGTTTCAATGATCCTCCTCTCTACCAGACACAAGTTGTTGTTGGTCGCACCAGTGGCTGTTTGTCTTACGATTCATGTGCGGCGGTTATACAGGCACGTGCTTGCATTCCTGAAATTAATTTATTTTTGCTTACTCAGTGTCATTTGTTAAGACCAAAGGAACTGTTTTTTCCCCTACCTAGCGTCACTACAGCTGGATTTACAGTCAGTCTGGTGGAGAAGCTGTGGGTAAGATTTATCATTTGCCATTTCTCAAGGTCATTTTATGGGAGTTATAAAACTTTATGCCAGTTAAGCAGGCTAATTGTTACATCTCTTCTAGACCGTGACTGCCAACTAAATCTATTGTAACTGTTCAGATTAAGGAGATGTTATTTAGATTAACTGTATATGAGTTTTTTTGATTGGAGGAATCATTCACTATTGTGCTTTCACATAACAATAAATGAGAAAGGATATATCGCTTAAGCTTAGCGGCAGCATTATTGGGAGGAATGGAACTTAAAATGGCAAAATAATATCCCTCCATACAGGATCCTCAAAGGAAATAGACTAAACTGCCAAAAGTGTGGGGGTTGCTGCAATGATTATACTGATTTTAGGTTGTTAGTCAGCTGAGCTTTGCTGGTTAGGCAGGGATTTCTTTTCTGTCTTACTAATGAAAAAATTTATGCCCGCAAAACTTTTAGGTTTTAGACAGAAGTGACATATTTCAGCTAATGATCTCAAAATGTCATTTGTGTCTCAGTGTCACCAATGTTCTTTTCAACAGTAATTTACCAAAGCTGGTTTTGTGAGTGCATTAGATGTTTGGTTGCTTTTTTATATAATTTTGTAAAAAAACCCAGCAGCATAACATACAAGGGGAACCTTATTCCTCTAAGTAACTCTTTGCATCTTGAGAAAATCAGTGTTTCTCAAATAATCCTCTAACACTTCGTATTTCTCAAGTGACCATTCTTATTTGTAATAATTAGTTCTGGAAAACACCAAGAATTACAGACTTCCAGTTTCAAGTCCTATGCAACAGAAATGGAATTCTTAGAGATCAGTAAAAAGGCAGAATCGTGGGATCTTCAGAAAATAATTGGATGGCCGGTTGATGATGATTTGCTGAGATGATTTAATTTCATCAAATAGAAGAGAAATAAGCTTTGAGGAGTAATTAGAAAAAGAGATGCCCATCGTTTGCCTCAGTGGATCTGGTTTAGCTGGTGTTTTCTGCTTTCTGTATTCCTCTGGTCCAAACTTTGCATGTGTTTTCACGTGATTGATTACACATGAAAACAGGCGTTGAAGTTTCTTTGGATGCTTAGTTACCTTGAATTTTCCTAGGAAAGAATTTAAAACTTTCCTATGTTCTAAGTTGCATTTAAATAACCCAGGACTGTGATTCAGCTGTTTCAGGTCCATTGCACACCCCAAGTGGAAAAGCCTCACACAGCCTTCTGTCAAAAACATATGGAGATAATATGGTGGGAAGTGGAACAATTAGCAGTAATCAGCTCATTTCAGCTCCACTGAGAGCGATACCAGATTCCTCCCTCACTGGAGCTACTCAGATCTCGATAGACAGAGCGTCTGACTCTCAGAGTGCGATCCCATTGACTCACTTGGAAATGTAAATCCTCGGCTGTCCTGAAATCCACTACATTTTTTCAGTTATTTGGATGCTAAATTCCTCAGGTGTGGGTTATGTGCCTGGCTTTGCTCTCCAAAGAGGCCACTCTTTTGGAAGTCAGCGGCTCAGGTCTGTACTCATGCAGCATAAGCCATACTGCCCATAACCCAGCTTCATTTGTTTGGAAGAATCTTCTTTTTCCTGTAATCCCAATAGATTTTCTCTTGTCTTCTCATTATCAGCTTTCCCACATTCAATAAACAGAGCACATTAGGACCTTCTTTCCTCTCCTAACACTAAAAATGAGGTATCACTCCCAAACTTTTCCTGCTTCATTCATGTTTCCCCAAAGTTCTCTGTGAACCTCCCTTTTCACTTGAATTTGCTCAAACCTTGGGACCTCCTACCTGGGCACTGTGTTGCTGTCCCTTACACGACGAGCAGAATTTTGTGCTTTGGAGCAGAAATTTATCCTGGGGATGGAAAAACACACCAGGGTCTGAAGAGCAAGCCTCTTCTGCTGGCTGGCTCCAGAAAAGCCGAGCTGAGCTGGTGTCCCTAGGCCTGATCACCTTGGTATAATGATATTTCTAGGCAGACCATGACCTTGTGTCCACTCCTCCCCTGTTTTTCACACAGGGACCATTTCCAGGCCCAAAAGGGCTGTTCATCTCCTGGCTCATCCCTGGTGTGATCCCCTCAGAGCTGCTGAAACCGGGCTGACTTCACTGTGATCTTCACCGTGAGCATCTCAGCCACAGCTAAGGGCTCTGGTTGCTTACTCTGGGCATTTTGTGCCTAACACTTTGTGATAGTGACTCCCCAAGAAAGGCTTAAATTAACATGTCTAGTGTTAGACTGAGTGTATTTATCTTAGGCTGACACGACCACGGTTAATAATCATGCTGTAATTGAAATTTGCCTTTGACATCACCTCCTAATTGGACTAATTGGATTGTGTCTAGTTATTCTCTCTCACTAATTTTTTCTGTCTCTTCTGATCAGCCTGAAAGGTAACTCCCCAGCAGTATTAAACTAAAAGCAAATGGCCCTGTCACAGAAACCGAGGCATGAGTTAATTTTTTACGGTAGAGACCTTCCTGAGCAAATTAAGCAAATGAGGTGAAAGTTTGTGCTTTGGTGCATGGCGGAGCTCAGTGACTTCTTGTGTCACCCAGGATTTTGGAAGTCAGTTTTACTGTTGCTTTGCTTTCATCATAATTATTTCCATCAGGACAATATGGGATCTAGAGGCTTCCAAATCTGAATGTTAACATTATATTCTCTCACCATGTGTAAATGAACATATGAATTGTGGAATATTAAAATTATGTTCTTGGGGTAGTTGAGAGCATATAACACACCCTTCATAATGCTATTTATAAACATGGAGAGAGAAGTGAATGTCTCAGTTAAAACAGCCAGCTGACTATGTGGCTTACAACATAGAAAGCACTTCCCTCATAATGTTTGCATTTGTGGGAATATTTCTTTTTCCTACACTTTGTCATGCACCGATTTTAAATGACTGATCTCTTGCACGATAGCCTGTGTGGCTGTGATACAGCTGGCAGGCAACCTAAGGCATTCTTTAATTTTTAAATAAGTAAGTTAAAATAACAGTGATTGAAACTGTGGCTATATTAAACTTGATATAAATAACCTGACTTACATAAAGACAGCTATAACTTTATAACTTGAATTCACCTACAGAATCTGTGTCACTTCATCCGTTATTCTAAAAATGTTTCTTGGGAAAACATAGTAGCTGACTACCCATGATTTTTCTTGAAGGGACAGGAGGGACTTTTTGTCCTCGAAGTCACCTGTTAATTTCTTAAAACTGTAAAGAGCATCAGGTTGTCATGTCTCTCTATGTACATACAGACTACCCGAATAATACTGAGATCAGTTTCAATGCTGAGGTTATTTTTTCCACTACAAGAAGCATGTGATAATGCCACTAAATGCCTGCATGAATTCACAGCTGGTGTAAATCAGCAAATCTCCATTGACTCCTTTCTGGAATCAGGGTAACTTTAGGAAGTACCTGGCATTGTTATCAAAAGAGTAAACGACAAGAGATCAGCTGGGATCCTCAGACACAACTAATTCCCTCTAACTTCAGTGGGGCAGCATCATACACACTATGCAGAAATTCTGTGTGAATTTATCTTAAACAACTCAAAAGTGTGGGCTTTTTCCTTACTCCAGAAATGGTGCAGCCATGTCAGATATGCTAGAGGAAAAAAAATATTTATAATTTAAGTAACATATATTACTTAATACAAGTGCTATTCCAAACATGCTGTATAAATCCATGCTCCTCGTCCTAGCAGCTGAAGCAATCCCAGTCCTCTTGGGAGAAATGAAGGTCTTGGCTAACCCTACTGTGTCCTTCACCTTCCACTCCCACCCTTGGAGTGGGGTGAAAGGATTTAAGAGAGATTTACTGTGGCAACAAGCCTAAACCCATCTATTTAATTCCAGAGCTATTTTCCCTTTTTGCAAAAGGAAAGCACACAGCCTTTCTTTGTGCACCACTTTGTGGTGTAAAACTTCTTTTGATTAAAGCACTGTACAAATGCGAGACTTTTGTACCCATGTCATTGACTAGTTATGCCATTGGTCCATCTGCTTCATCTGCTGCTGTTCATGCTGTGATCTTAAAGGCTTTCCCTCATGTGATATATTTGGGTGCTGTTAGATTTATATCTGAGTTCATTTCAGGTTGGGAGTTTTCGTATTGTTTAAGGGAGTAGGTTGCCAAATTCCCACCATGCTGATGAGAAAGTAACCTTTCCCATTCAAAAAGGGTTCTTGTGTCTCAGCTGAAGAATTTCACTCACACTAGCTAAAAACTTTCCAGTACAGAGGCTATCAACATATTTACAGGCAATGGTTACTGATCAGAAGCTGCTCTCACAGGTGAACAGAATAAAAATAGGTGATAAAATTCCTTTCATTAAAATCAATATGTGAGGAATGGCTTGATTTTCAAATTTTGAGAAGGAATGATAGATTCCTTTGAATCCTGTAGTGCCCATCCCAGCCCCAGCTGCCCTCCTGTATGTAACAAGCTATACAGTAAAGGTCCATGGGCTCTGTGTTGTAAATCATGTTGATTTCTGTCTCCTAAAACAAGGTTAATACTTGGCTGAAAAATCACCTCTGTTAATAATATTCTTTGTCAAAAAACAACTGAGCTTACCTATATGCTCTCTCATTTGAGTTGAAAACTATAAAGATGGTCTGACTGATCTTTCCATAAAAGTTACTTATTTCCTCTCTCCTCCATGTTTTTGTGCAGTTTTTGGAATCCCTAAAGATGCCGTATCCAACTGCAGCAGGCAAATACAATTTCTTCCCTTAATCCCTGAAGCTCGGCAACATGTTATATCAAGCACCTGGAAGGCAAAAACAGGTATTGTCATTTTTCTTCAGCACAATTTAATCTTTTCAGAGTTATTGATAACTAGAATGGTAGATTTCCATCCTTGTGTTCTGGTTTGTTTTAGAGCTTCAAAAAGGTCCCAAATTATGTAAAGTTTCAGGAGGGACTCTTGTCTCTTCCACAAAGGCAGTGCTGGAGACATATAAAAGCAACTCCAGAAACTGTAAGTTTGGACTTGCAGCCAGATGGGATGCCAGATGGCTATTTGGCTATTTTTTTTTAAAGTTGTCATAGGTAGAAGAGAAGAAAGGAGGAGAACTAAAGCTCAGCTTCAGATACATCTTCAACCTGCTGCTTATGAGGCTTTGAAAAGTATGATTTACTGATCTCATTGTAAGAACCTGTGCTAACTTTTGCTCTGGTATAGCAGAACTAATATGTGTATAAACAATGCAGCTACTTTCATTATCTAACAAGAACAATTTATAGATTAGGATCTGTAGAGGGCTTTATTATAGTCACCAGCTTCATGAAGTAGAACTTGCTTTGAATAACCATGTTCATTCCATGGAGACATCTCACAGAGTGATCATTAAAACTCCTGGCCGCTTGCCAGCGGCCATAAAAGTTCTTTGTCACAGAGTAGGACTACGGTGCTGTGTAACTAAGCAGACCAAGATTTTTTTTTTCTATATTATTTTCCTTGTTTTGTTGCCTTTGGCAAGCACATTGCTGTTGACTACACACCTACGCTCTTTAGTAGAACTTGATATGCTAAATCTGCTTCATGTTCATCTAATCTGTGCCTTGAGTAGTATTTGCACGAACAGTACATGCCAGGAGTGAGTTAATGTTTGCATAAAAGATATAAGTTAATCAGAACTAGGAAAGCTCAAGGCTACCAAACTGACTTGGCTTATTGGCAGCCTGTTAATGTAAAATGCAGACCATGTTAATTGTTAAATACTCTGATCATTCTTTCCAATTCTCATCAAACTAAATCCAACTTCAGAATAAAGGAATTAATTCAACTTTGTCTTAAATGGTGATACTCCTGTTTTAACGTGGGGGGTATTCCTAATCTTCCTTTCTCCCTTCTTATCATCTGTATGTACTCTTCTGTTCTTGAGACAGTAAATGCTGTCTGAAGCATCATAACAGAACACACTGGCTACTGCTCCTCCTTTGCTCTAGACTGGTTGTGTGATCTTAGCATGTCTCCCTACAACTGCACAAAGCTATCCCTTTTCTGCAATACTTCTGAGAAGTCATTCTCTAATTCTTGTTGTTGTTTGGGAATTAATACTTCCAGGATCACAAAGTTCCTTGCACTGAACAAAGCAGCCTAGTTATAAATTCTGTGAGCTTCACAATAACATCAGACCCAGTTGAATGTTTGGATGCCTTACAACTTGCTACATCCAAGTTTAGGACAAGTTCTTTGGTGCAAATCCATTAATAGGATAAGGTAGGAACTTACTTAGTTATAGGTACCTAGAGCTATTTCCTTTTTGGACTACAGATGTTAATAGTGATTGCAAAAAACTAAGTCATGTCTTTAATTTGTTGTAAAAATAAAACACTCCTCCCTACCTTTTAATAACATGATACCCTGTGCTCCTTCCAAACTTCTATAAATGGTCTTAAAAAGAAAAGCCTGAATCCGCGAAATGTGGCGGGTTCATTTAACATCTGGAAGTACTCTCATGGCTGTCTTCACTTGCTTTCAAGACAGTGAAAAACTGGGCTGTAGGATTTCTTGATATTCATACAAGGAGTACCTAGTAGCATCATTGCTAGTAAACAAAAGATTAAATTTTCTGCACTGGAGATTGATGTTTTGAAGTTTGGGTTTGAGCATTTCCTGAGGGCCTGTTACTAATGCATAATGTTAGGAGCTATTTGTTTTTACTTTGTAACTAGAGGAGGCAATCTAATGCTCATTAGGTAATCTTTATTGGACCATCTCCGCTGTATTTATACTGAATAGTACCCTTATTACATGCTTAGTTCCATTTATTTCATCTGTTAAAATTAGATATTTCCACTGTATTCAAAAAGCATCCATGTTCTTGGCTAGTGGGCCCAGAATTTGAAGCTAACCATTAGAAAGTGTTTCTAAAGCAACTTTTTATACACTTTGCTATTCCCATGTCTTCTGTTTAGGAACAAGGGCTCACAACGCCTGTGGTACCAGTCCCCCACATGGAAAATCAAGGGAAAGAACACACTGAGAACTGTGATTTTAAATAAAGAAAAAAAAACAACAAACCAAAACTAACAAAAAAAACAGGTAAGAAAAAACATTCAAATATTTCATTTTATAAAATAAAATATGAATATTTAAAAAGCTCTGTGTTTAAAGATCCCTTTGCATGTTCCTTTTAATTCTGTTGGGGTTTTTTTGCTGGCTCTGGCCACTTTTTGGATCTTCTATAATTGACTTTAAAAAAAAAAACGAAAAAGTAGAAAAAAAGGAGAAACACAGAAAAAGAAGGAAGCAGTTGTGGGCATTTTTAATAGTTTAATCCCCTCTTTTGACATTCGCCTGGATTTACAGTCTACTGTTTCAGTGTTGTAGTGAAATGCCAGCCATACAGAAGAAATAGGTCATTAGTGTGGTCACAGATATCTGACTTGAAGAAACGGCTGGAAAAAGCAAAGCACTTTCAGTTAAATTTGTAAGGAAAACAATTTTTTTTTAATATACTTCATATAGAAAATGACCAGAGGTTTATGCAGAAGGCACGTAAAGATGCTGCTTGTGTCCTTTTTGTTAAATTCAGGTTTTAAATATCTTTTTTGCTATTTTCAGCTAAACAAGTAAATACACAATAAAAGAGAAGACATTATTTCTCTGCAGGGATGTAAGGGGAAAAAATCTCCTCAGCATTTTAATAGCTGTGCTGCATTCACACAGCACGCAGCCTACAGTGCTGGCACTGGCACCATGGCAGTGACTGGCATCTTCTAGAAGCTCCTTTTCACAGTCATCCATATAGATACCAACTTTACTTGCCACAGCTAAAAGGTTGGTAGAAAACTCCAGCTTTTTGCCAGATCCCACTAGGATAAATTCAAGAGTAGAGTGCTTAATAATTATGTACTCTTGGAAAAAGTACCGAGATTAAATCAGTGAACTAGAGGATATTGAAGCATAGGAAAATATACCATGGGCATAAAGCAAGCTGCCAGAAGGAGTTGACCTTCACAGCTGTGTGCTGAACCTCCTGCTGAGGCAGGCTGCTGGACACATTAGAAATGGGGCAATGACCCTCAGTTGATTTCACAATGGCCATCAGAATCCAGCTGATGTTCTTCTGCTATAATAGTTTAACTAATGACCTGTAGATGGCAGTCTCCATGTTGCATGATCAATATCTAAAATAACAGAAACTTCTATTTATCTGTGAAGAGTTACAGCTTTCTATGCTGAGCTTGTTTTCTCCTGAAGAAATTATAATAAGCAGATAAGGTGGTGGTGTGTGTTAATCCTATAGTCAGCTGGAGACCTTGCCATACTGTCAAATACAGCAGACTTCACCAGGGTTATGAGGACTTTCTTCCAGTAATTCCTCCTGAAATGCAAGTAATGGTTCAGGATCTCATGACCTACTCATATCATTACTGAGATAAGTTTGTTTGTAGAGATTGTCTTTGTATTTACTATTCCAAACAAAGGAAATTCTTTGTCATTTTCTTTCATTGCAACATTTTCTTGGGACCTTCATTTGTATATTTTTACTTCCATTTTGTTTGTATGTTCTCTAGGAGGCACGGAAGAAATTTCAAAACAATGTATGAACCAGGCTTTTCCTTCTCCATGTGACATGCGAGTCTTCAAAGGACTCTCATGTACGTGCACTTGGGACTCTACTGCTAAGCTAGAATTCTTTGGAAGTGGCCACAGATTCATGGCTGATGAGTTTTGTGGTGTCCCATTTGAGACAAATGGCTTGGGTTATCAGATGATACAGCGACTACTCACGTCCTTAGCATTTTCTTTGCTAAAACCTTCTGAAGACAACTAATTCACATTGAAAAATCTTAATAAAGGCAACACTTGGGAATACTGACTTACCAGTATAGTTTTGTCCTTTCCAGCTGCAATATGTTATATTGTCTCAAAACTGACTGATTTATTATTTATTTTGACATGTTCTCATGGCAGTTCTGTATTTTTATATTCTGGTGAGGGCTTACAGTGTAAAACTAACAGAAGGTCCTCCTAAACATTAAGAAAAAAGCCTGGCAAGTGAGTCCCTAGTGATTGCTCTATTCGTTCTTGAATATGATGGTACGATACAGCATTTCATAGCAGTCCATGGGATAGGCACGTGGTAAGAAAGTTTTTCCCAAGGCTCCCAGCTCACTGTATGTGTCCTACAGTGGGATGGAAGGGACTTGGATCCTTTATCACAGGCAGCCACTGCAGGGTTTTGTAAAACAGTTCAACTTTGACTGTGGATGTAAATGTTCTCCCCAAATTCTTTTTTAAATGAAGATTTTGGAAAGAAATTAGATGAGCTAATCCTTGTAAGTTATAACATATGCCATACCAAATAGAGTGTAACATATTAAAGCTTTGGAAGCCTGTTAAGATCCATGACATTTAACCCAGTTTAATTTTTTGAAACAGGATTCCTCTTTTATGAAATAACAGTCAATTCAGCTTTTCCAGCATTATGCCTGTGTGTAATGGAATCATCCATCAGTGTGACTGATGATCGTCCAGGGCTTAACGAAGGAGGTTCTAGCAATTATAAATCCTGATTTGTAAGCAAGCAGGCAGACTTCAGGAGAGCCCTGCTCTAGATTTGTATGTCAGATATCCTTACACACAGAGATGTAATTTGGCAGCCCAGAGGTATCTTTGGTGCACAGATACCTGAGCTGACACTACTAAGATAACTCTTTCCGTCTGGCATCTAAGGCTTCATGTCTCGTGTGAGCATTACCTTAGGGCTCACCTCACACTTCTCAACTGCGTAGCATGGATGGGCCTCGTTAATTCCTGGAAATAATATCAGCCAGAGAGCAGAGCTTAAAGAAACCTTTTTTCTCAGTTTCAGAGACTGAATTCAGTCTGGATTTGTGGCAAAAGTAGCAGCAGAATAGCAAGATCTTTAGTCATCTAGAAAAATGGTTGTTCTTAGTCAGTGGCCTAGTGCTGTGTTAAGGACCTATGTCATCATGGAAGTGTAACAGGGATTTTTCCATTTTATTCCACACTGACCCACAAATTAAAGGTGTTCAGCTGACAAAGGAAACTAGAAATTATTTGTGAAAAAAAGGGGATGGGTATTTCTTAATGTTTTCTTTTTAAAAAAAAGCAACAAACCAACCTCTTAGGTGGTAAAATGGAAGAGTACTGTACACTGGAAAGGGGATGTAGAAAAAGGATCCTGGAAGGATGCAGCCCCAAAGTGAAAAGCAGAATCTGGGGAGAAGGAACGTGACTGTGCTGCTGTTTTGCTGTATCTTTATATCCTTTGTGTTGAGGCAAGTAGAAGGCAATTGGCTGTGGAGCCAATAGGAAGAAATATGGTAGAAGGTTCTTTGATGTGATAGTGACATCTTGGCTTTGGTTATTTTTTTGTTGTTTTTTTTCCCTCTCCCCAGTCCTGAAGTCCTGCAACATCGGGGTGAGTTCTCTGAGGAAAAGATACTGAACAGTTGGACAGTTGCAAAGGAGTGTGACTGCAAGTGTGTGCCAGAGAAATGGAAGAGAGAGGGTGCTGGAGTTTATAAGTGTTCAGGAAGATGAGAGCACAAGAGCCTACCATGGGGGACCACAGACACAGCAGCCTGGACCGTGACGTTCAGTTCCAGGTATAATGCAACCTCTTGTTTTCCCTGATGTTGCTATCTACCAAGTGAGTAGGGTTGAGCAGCTTTTTAAGGGGTGTGTGACAGGATGGTAGAGTCAGACACAGGTGAAACCGGTCTCAGGTCACCATCTGATCTAGCTTGGGGAATGGAGACTCCATTTCTGTATACTCACTGGGCTGTGAACAGGTTTAAAGCCACCCATCTATAACTTTGAATTTATCAAGTGAGTCCTCCAAATTAACAGATGTGTTAATTGTAAGTGTATCCTATTTAGCTGAACTATTAGCAATTCATTGCTTATACAGCACCATTTAGGATACCAATATGCTCTATTCTACTGAATTTTTCCTTGCATTGGAAGCAGGACCAGCTTACCCCAGAAGAGCCCCAGATAATCCTGACAGGTTCAGACAGTGACCTTCCAGAGGGTCTAACCCCCTTTGGCTGCTGAGGCACCATCACAAAATCCCTTGCCATTTCCCACCTGATGTAAATGACACTAAAGATAGAGCTGAGACAACAGTTTACTAGAAAACATAAATACAGGTCCATTTTTCTTCATTAAATTAATGTTAAACATAATCTATTACAGAGGTTCCATTCAAGGAACAGATGGTAAATACAAGGTAATGTAGATAAAGATTAAACAATATTCGCAACAGCTGATGTATTCACACAAAGCACAAAGCTGGGAGGTGCCAAGTGTTCTTTAAAACTATGTTTAAATCATGGAAAACGAAATATTTTGTTATATTTATTTCCAAATTTGTTCAGATACAAACTACTTCATTGAAGCCACAGGGTAAAGGGCTCCCAAGATCTCAGTCTATGAAACTTCAAAGTCCACTCTACTAAATGTTTTGAAGATTTTTCTTGTAATTTCTGCTTTTACTGAGTTACAATATGCCAAGTGCTTAGATCACAAGAATTAAAGCTGAGGTGTCTGGGCTTTTCCAGTGGGAGGAACTGCTGTCTTAAGAATAGTACAGCAAGATTTTGTTTTCCTAAGAGAAACCCAAAGAATTCAGCTTCCACATGATAGAGTGCGAACTGCTGTGTAAAGCAACATATTCCCCACACTGCAGCTAAGCTGTTAACCACAGCCTGCATCAAAATCCTTTCTTCTTCACGTTGCTGATAGCTGCTGAATAGCCATTTAGTTTCTTAAGGTACCCATAGCCTCCACCAGTGTAAGATCAACCAAAAATCTTTTGCTACATGACTGTTACTTTCCCATAGGAGCAGATGGAACTGGTAAGGATCCAGCTGCTGGGATTTGGGCAAATGGTTTAGGACCAGCCTGGGAGAGAATTTCCAGAAAAAAAAGGGCAGCAGAAGGGCATCCCCCCTTCCTTGTTTGGTTTGACAAGAAAGTGACAGAAATACTCTTGTTGAAAACTTGACTCTTCCTTCATGTTGAAACAATATCCAAGGGAATTTCCACATTTATTTACTGTTAAAACCCCCAGACTCAGCCAATCTACACTCTGGAAGAGACCCTACCTCTATGCTTGCCACTGGCTGTGGCCAGGATAGAGATACAGAGGGAGACAGGCTGTAGGACTGGACCACAATGTCCACAAAATCTTGATTCTTCCCAAGTACTATGTGCAAAATATGACCTCGGGCTCCTGTGAAAATACCACAAATGTAAGTCGAAGAGCAGCAGTGACTCAAACAGGGAGAGCTTGTCTTTTCTGATTCTTCCTCTTTTAGTCTTCTCCCCTCATTTTCTCTTTGCTCTCTCATCTCCCTGTCTTTCTTTTTGAGGTATGTAAATTTATACAAGTGTATTTATACTTAAGCAAACAAAACCTCTTGCTTTGAAAATTTTAAATATTCAAATATCTGGGGAAGAAAAGCCAGTGAGTGGATGTTATGTGCTGAAACAAAATAAAGCAAGACAAAGAAACCTTAGATTTACTACAAATCTAAAATCCCAGAGCAATGCCTTCAAAACAATTTGCTTTAAGTACAGTAATAATTTCTCGAGGCAGATTTTATGAGCCCTTTACACATGAGTTGCACTTCAATAGTGAAATGCAGCTCAGTCTAGCGAGGAGATAAAGCTCCAAAGTTTAGAGCCAGTAGGCTCTGGCTAGAAAATGTGCCTTTCTGAGTCACTGCAGAATCCAGCAGTATTACTCTGCAACTTCTCAAACACACAAGATCACGGAGTTTTCAGTTCTATATTTTTGGAGTTAATGATGAGGTACCACGTTCTTAGAGGAATATATAGATATTATTTTCCAAAATACCTGCAAACGTGCTGCCCACTGATTCAGGGAATTCACCTGGGTGAAATCTTACCCATTAAAAAAAAAAACATTTGGCATTTAATTAGGGGGGCCCTGTGATTCCTGTTGCACAGCATGACCATGGGCGTGCAAGGACGGAGGCACCCATAGTGCTGGAAGGAGAAGGAGGATGGGACTGGGGTGTAGCCTCCGCAGGAGCACACCCTACTGTGGTGCCCGATTGTTGGGTCACACTGAATCACTCTTGAGTTTCTGTGAAGAAAGAGTCTGAGTTTAGGTATTTTCCAACCCCCCACCCTGTTTAATTCTTCCCTATTCCTTCGCCAGTTTGTGAAAGCCCTGCTTGAAATGTCTTATAATCCATTTTTCTTAGGTGGGTTTTTTTTTACATATATAACATTGCACTGTTACAAATAATAAATTCTTTCCCTTCCTTAACAGCCTCTAGCACATATAATTTTGGCTAGCAGCTTGAATAAACACGTCTCTTCCCATCAAGGCTGCATAAACATATTGGGTGCTGCCTGATCCAAGACACCTTTACTCCTTCTTAGGCATTTGTACAGTCTCCTGCAAGATGCCTTGGAAACTTTGGAGTTTCCAGCGTTGCTGAAAGTGCTAACTCCAGATATTTAACATACAAGTCCTCTTTCTTTTGCAATCTCTCTCTCTCATATTCCACTTGGAAAGCAGTCTCATCATGATTTATTTTATGTAAGCCCTACTTCAGAATGAAATAGGACTATCATTCTCCTAATTTATTTTTCCCTGTCTCATCTTTATTTTCTGTGCTGTTTGTCCTGTTTTTCCACTTGGTGTGGATTCAGTAGTTGTTGGTTTTTTTGTGTTTTTTTTT
>KZ508279.1:15707-29847 GCA_002844005.1 Limosa lapponica baueri | reverse complement strand
AGTAAGTTTCAGACTTGCTCTTTTACTATTTATTTACTTCTCCACTTTTGAATATATGTACAGAAAACTTTGGATTTTTTACACTTACAAATGTAGCCTCACTTGGTAATGAATTTTTGAAGAGTGCGTGTGTACCATTCAAAAAGCCCAACAACCCGGAAATACAACTTGAAGAAAAAAATCTAGGACTGTTTACTTTAACTTGATTTATATATTCTGTAATGGCTCATAAAAAAATCAAAATCTAGGTCTGATGCTATTACACACTACTGTACTCAATTGACCTTAAAATTGCCTGACTATTCCAATCTCTGGGGAAAGTATGCTTCTCAAGGATTCTGCTACAGGAGGCAAGTAATTTATAAAAAGTAACGTAATTTTACATTTTGTGTGATAAAAGTTTGTGGATTTTTTTTGACTAGTTAGAACAAACTGGAGTCTACCAGTATTTGGGATATTTATGAGTCATTGAATAGGCAGTATATATTGCTATACAAATACTTGCTTTTAATCAAGACTTAATTATTTTTGAGAATACTTGATTTTAAAACAACTTTTTGAACAACACCTACTTGAGGTCTTGGGAAGGTTCTGCTCTGATATGGGGTGTCTCCACAGAGTGCCCAAACACTGCCCCTTCCGTGCCTAAAATACATAAATAAAATACAGTACAATTACTTTGGAAAATAAAAACACATTGAAATGTATGACCACAAATTGACATTTTTAGGACAAAATATCTGATTGAATCCTTTATTAATGACTATCAATGTTTCTTCATACTTCTGTTTCAATTTCTATATCAAAATCATTGAAACCATAGACTTTTGCTTATCAGTAGATGAATTTCACATACAAATCTGACGACATTTATAGATCTAAACTTTTCAGCACTGACTTGCCTGAATGCTCTTTTCAACACTTCGTAGATGGATCACTTTACGGATAAGGAAGAGTTTCCTTCCATCAGACTTTTTGTATTGAGAGCCTTTGTTCTCAAATAAATTAAAGAGACTTAATTAGAATGCCCTTTGGTTTTAGTGTTGGTAGTGGATATGCATATATTTCCTATTGGTCACCCAAAATCAAGGCAAAGAAAATGGGTAACTATATCCTAAATCTGAACTGACTGTCTAACGAATTTTAATTTCTATAACTGGGTCCAAGTTGCACATTATAATTCTACATTTTGAATTACATGTCCAAGGTTTTTCATTGAAAAACTCATTTTCAATGAAAAAAAATAGGGTTCTGATAAATCGTGACTGAAGTTATTTGAAAAATGACAAATATTTACACAATCCATTTTTTTAAATGTGATTAATTTTTAAGGAGAATGAAAAAAAAGGCCAAAAAATATTAAGATCTGATTACAGCAAATTCTTTGCTAAAATAATAGAAAACTCAAGAAACTGACATGTAGTGAACAGCACTATAAAATCAATATTTCTTTTAACTCTCAGACACATATATAATATATAGCAATAGCCTACCAGTTTCATTGGGCATTCAAAGGTTTATGTCTTCTTTCCTGAATCTTATCCTTATGTCTATTTTTGTTTACTGATTTGTCCAGTGCCATAATTTTTTTCTTATGTACTCTAGCTTTTTTGTTTTTAAACAAGATCCATGCACCTGTAAGCTTTTACTTTCCTTCCCGGAAGATGGTGTACTGGGAACTCTGTAATGAAAAATAGCCTAGAACTACTGCATGAAAGACTTTCCAACAGAGAACCAACAGTAAACATGAAAGAACTGAATAAAAACACGTGTAAAACAGGTAATGCATTTGCTTTCTATCACTAGAAATAAGATCAAGGAAACTGTCTGGAATAACGAGAGATGATTACTAAATATTCTGTGATTAACTGCCATATTTCAACAACAGATTTTGTTTCATGTTTTGAGCCCTGAATTCTGAGAAAACTTAAATATATGCCAACAATACCTCATAGTAGCTGTGTAAGAAGTGCTCAACACAACAGAAGCACCACTCTGCTACAATATTTTAAATACTTAATAGTATTTCATTTTCAATTACTCCAATATTTAAGTATTTCACAAGAATTTTCAGAACTTTTGGCTGTTAATGGAGATGGATATTTAGATTTTTTTTGCAATTAAGCAATAACATTTAGTAAACTGATCATACCAGGATTTGGAAGCAGAATGAGGCTATAGAATGTTTAACTGATAATACCATTTTACAGTGTTAAAGACAAAATGTCCTGAGCAAGAAGACAAAAAAAAATCTAATTAAATGTCAAACTAAACTACTGTCAGGAAATCATCATTGTAAGTCATCTTCTAAACTCCACTTTCATTTAAAACAAACAAACAAACAAACAACCCCCCTTCATTACTCTACTGGTAAAGAGAATGCAAGAGAGGAATAGGGGATTTCTGAGAGTAATGAAGTCAAGTCCTAGGTTTTTATCTCCAGAAATCTATAAGCTTTACAAATATCTTGGCAAAGCATCCTGAAAACAATTTCATTACAACTGCTGCTTTGAGGATCTCACAAGAAAACAACCAAATCCACTTTCTGTAACCAAACTTTGCTGAGCATAATAGAGAACCACCGAGGGAGAAAGCAGTATATATTTTTACCTAAAAGTATCCAGAGAAACTGCAGAACCTGCTTTTTTAAACCTCTTTTAAACCTTGCAATTCTGCTACCTTTAAGAGAGAGGAATAGCATGTCTCTATAGCCAGGCTTTCTGTCACTCAAAATAAATCTCATCCCCATCTATAATGGCACACAAGAAATTCTACTGGAGCTGAATATCAGAAATCAAAGAGTGTGCTTCCAGATTCCATTCACCTTCTTCAGGGGCAAAATTAAATACTTTCAAGCCCCGGGGCTTTTTTTATTTTTGAAGGTGGCAATGTAAGACGTAAATAACTGAGCAGCATGCAGAATTGCCAGACTTTGCTTATGAAAAGACCACAGCTGTAATGTTTGAAAGAGCAGAATTAATGTAAAGGGGTATAAAACATCACTGTGGTATGGGTTAGACACTAAATCAATCAGAAGTGCCAAAGATAATATCAGGCAAAGACTGATAACAAACGATAAATGGCAACTGGTTCTAGGCCAGCATCAGTATTTCCTCACTTTCAGCAGCATTTGTTTAAAAAATGAGAAAGTGTTTCTCCCCTAAAAAAATAGAAATTTATAAAGAAAGACCAATTTGCCCAAGCAGACTGAAAATCCAGGCAGGCAGAGTTAAGGATAAAGTGATATAACTAAATAAAATATAATTAAAACTCAAACCAAATCAAACGTGTTTCTTTTTCTTTTTGAAGATATAAACCCACATACGGTAAGTATGCTTTATCCTCAAAAAATATGCTACCAACAAGTTCAAGAATATTCCCCATCCCTTTTATTTTAAACTAGAAGAAAAACAGGCACTTATAATTATCTTGGTTTTAGTAAGAAAGGTGAAAAAGATCAGCCAGCCCGAATTTACTGATGTGTATCCAACAGTTAAACAGCAGGATCAAGAAAAATGGAAAGGGTTTGTATAGCAAATAAATGACATGGATCAGCATTACTTAAAAATACAGAACAGAAGAAAAACTGTAAGAAGATATTCTTTATTTTTTTAATTTAATGTATGTAAATTTGTAGTGCTTTGAGGATGATGATGTTAGATCATGTAGCTCAGTGCTGCTTAGGAAATGGTGCTACAAACACTATGAATAATAAATATAACAATATAAATCAGGATTCAAAGTGAATAGCGTGATTTTTTTAATGAAAGAAATAAACTTTAGGTATTTAATAATTTACAATGGTAAAACAACTTATTTTTTACAGAAATAAGACAATGATCTATTAATTGTATTCCCTGACTTACAGAATTGTACTCAAGACCTACCTTGAGATAAGTGACATTCTAGAGAGGGATGAAGGAATAAAAAAAAATAAAAAGAAAAGAATAAAAAGAAAATACTTGAACCTTCAAGCCCTTTCAAGTACAGCTCAAAAGGAAGTAGTTAGGGAACTGGATTCAAAAGAACATGAGTTAGAACAGATAGCTATAACAAGTGAACCTTTCAGAGGAAATAAAATAGCAAGGGCATAGAGTATGTGCAAAGAATGTAAAATCAAAACTGTAAGTGAAACTGAATAAAATTACTCCCACCTCCAGCTTCCAGTGGAAGAGAATGAGTTAAGTAAGGACTTCACTAAGAAAGAAGCATCTGTGAAGGCAAACTACCGGTCAAAGAATACAAGTCGCTACAGAGGTTGCTGGAGAAAATTCAGGAAGTAGCACAAGCAAAAAGTCCAGTTGTGTATTTATAGAGAAACCTCTTTATACATAGCAGATTTATAAACACCAGACCTTTAAAGCATACTTTTTTTGACAGAGAGCAAATCAAAGTGTCCCTTTCTCTACAAGCAAAATTAGTCACATGTTCCTGCTGAAACTGAATATTCAGAATTCATAGAGACAAGAGTAAACTACTCATTTCATCTCAATTTACTGGTTACTGAAATTCAGCCTTTGGGAAATGACGAGTTTCATAAAAACTATGGAAGTACAACAATGGTGTTTGGTACTGGATTATATTTGCTTATGTATGTGTATGCTGAAGAAATTTTGTCATTTATTTAACCAGGAAATGATCCTTTCCTAATTTATGAGTTAGCTCACAGAACAACACTGGCACCTTCCAATGACTTAAAAACTGACTACCATGAAAGGACCAGCACCTGAGCATATTGATTAGTAGAGCTAATTGTTTTGTGTAAAGAGAATGCTGGCTGACGAGCCAAGAATCAAGAACTAATAAATTGCCATATGAGCCATATACTAGCATTATCCCGCTCCTTCACATCATTCTTGTAAGCAAATCACCTCAAATGCACTGACAATGGAATTGTGTAGTGTTTTGATGTGCACAAATTATATGGCATTGCAGCGTCACACGCGCAGCTGAATCTTACTGCCTTCATCTTTCTCTAGGTTTTTCGGAAACATCAAGGAACAATATGATGAAGTAATAAGATTATGCAAGTATTAGACTGTAACGCCAATTTGCCCCCTAAGTTAGAGAGTTTAAAGTAGAGTTTGTAAAATATATATCATTTTTGAAGCTGGCAATTTTACTTGTTGCAAACATTATTAAGTTAAAGCCTCCACAGGTTTCACAGAGAAATATGAGTAATCAGGACTGCTTTACCATTGAAGAGACCTTGAAAACATAGACCTTTTGTTCTAAAACTTTAATTGCAATAAAAAAACCTAATTCTTAATTCTTTTACCATTTATACATAGCTAAAATTTAAAAATGCCTTTGTGAGATTAACTAGCTGTTTAGACTGAAACAGCTGCTAGACTGAAAAAAACCAGAAATACTCAACTAATAATCTAAAAAGAGCACAGAAAATGCTTGTTGCTTCTTTTTTTAAAAGCCCAGTTATTATAATTTAACTTGGGCTGATTAGAAACCCAAAGGAGTCAGAAGGCAGCTTCTGCACCACATGTTGATTGTGCAGCTCTTCAGGACCTTCAATTTTAATAAATGGCTTGAAATGTAATTTAGCTAGGTACTTGTATTTAAAAAAGCATGATGAAACTGCATTTTTGCTATGGAGAGGTACATTACTAAAATGAAAATAAGTAGGTTATTATGTGGAAACATGATTGGCATGATTGCTGGGATTTCAAACTTGCGGACTCCCTCAGCAGCAAAACTGACTGATGTTAAATAACGATACTGAAGTGATTGTACTGGAGGTATATTATAGATAGGAAGCTGTAGTATGGTCTGACTCGATGCAGCTGTTCGCTTGTAAAATAAAGCATCGGCATCAATGTCTTCAGAGGTAAGCCGTTATTAATAAGTAAATTCTAAAATGAATGATTTAGATTCATTACTCAAGGCCCTTGAACATGACTAGTGTTTGATGCATATTTTCTGCATGGCGACCTTACCAAAGCAAGACTTCTACTAAGCCTTTCATTTAGACACGAAGAATGAGTCCCCCAATAAATTAAAATCCAGCATCTTCAATGTGATAAATTTTGATCAAAGCAAATCACAACTCCAGGATGTACTTGTAAAATTGCGTCAGTATTTATCTCCTTAAATATCCTCTTAACTTCTATTGAGTACAAACATTTGAAACGTTGCTTCCTACTGGTGGGCAGTTAAACCACCTCTTGTCTTGCAGTGCAAATAAAACTGGATTATGCCTCTGTGTTCAGTTGCTCATCCACACGCTTGCTTGAAGGTTCATATCCAAAATTTATGTTTGGCCACCACTTGCTTTACTGAAAAAGTGAATCTACTTGAATAAAATTCGGACTGAGCATAGTGAGACCATAATTCAATTAATAATTGGAAATGGCTATTGTAAATGCCACTTCTGGAATTAAAAAAGTCAATATATTTGAATGAAACTGCTGAGAAGTAACATTAAAACTGAATATTTTTTCAAAACATTAATGAAATTGAAAAACATGTAAGAAGTTTATGAGGAAAAAGTTTTTAAAACCAATAATTTTTATAACATCTTTTACTTTTTCCACTATGATGTATGACGGAGATACACACGACAATAAAAATGATTAACTACAACCATTTTCTGCTTGAATTGATACAGTCTCCTTGAAAAGTTACAACAGCTAGATATATGAATAGATTTAAAGCTTATATTTAGATTTCACACAAAATGATTCCTAACAACTAAAAAATCATCTTATTTTCCTCAATACATACGATAGTCCGGATTTGCATTTTTTTTAAAATGGTATAAATGATTCTGGGTTCACAACAGCAGAACACAGACCAAAAATTGTCCTTGTCTACATTAAAAAAAAAAATAAAAAAGAATTTTAACGGGATTATTTTTGTATTTAATAGATCAAAAAGACTGCATTTTCACTTTGTTGTAGAAGATAACCCCAGGATTTGGAACATTCAGGCTTATGCTCTAATGAATAGTTTATCAGTTACAAAACAGAATTGCTGTTTCCTTGATGAAAAATGAATGAATCAATGAACGAGAGGACTATCAAAGAACAGTCAATAGCTTCATAACCAGAGGACTCACCTGGGATATAAAAGAATGGGACGTGAACTTGGCTATCCTGAGTACAAAATGAAGGCATTAACTTCAAGGCTAACTAAATTACCTTATAATTTTATCTTGATTTTTACTAAAAGCAAAACGTTGTGTACAGGATACTATCGAAAAACGTTATAATCTGAAGGGGGAAAGTGTGAGAATGAGAAAATTGTTTTGAACAATCAGCAATAATTTCCAATTCTGAAGCTTTCTGAAAATGCTACTATGCTGCCTACCCAAAAAACCTAGCCAGGAACGTCTCAAAAAGCTCTAAAACAAAAGAATTAATGATTAGCTTTTGATAAATGAAAAAGGTGTTTATCCTTCACTTAAGATATTCCATAAATAAATGGGTTGATTTTGAAAAGTCAAAGACTCAGAGGAATTTATCAGGAGTTTCTCCATTAAGTCTAGACATCTCATTAGTTGTCTAAGTTAGGAGTCTATAGCCACCCCCCAAAAAAAAGAATTTGGCACCTCTAGAGGTTGGTTAATTACTGATACTGGACTGAGACTAGAGCAACAATACACATAACCTAACCACCTTGAAGTTTTTGCCTTCAACGTCTGGTCAGCAGTTGACATATGAATTGTAACTAAATTGGTAAAGCTTGTTTGGAAATCTCACTTTAACTATATCAGAAGTCATCTGAGCTACCTTCAGCATTAAAACTGATTCATAGAGTGCCTTTTAACTAGTGGTCAGTTCTTTATGCCATATGTAAATGTGCATTTATTTCTGTTCTCTACTTTGCTATTACTACAAAGTACTGAAAAAATGTTGTGATTATGTGATAATTACTGCTGCATCCTTGCAATTTAGTAAATTGTTTTATTTACGCAAAAGGAAGCAACAAAGCAGCAGGACTATTACCCAGATTTTTGAAAGAGCTCTACTATAGCAGTTTTACTGTACAGGAATTAACATGCCATTGATAAATTATAATAAAACATTTAGCTAAACGCATTTGTGCATCCTGTAGAGGGCACTAATAAACATATAAAAAGTTCATCATATGCAAGTTTATAGCATGCATTGAAAAAGTCACTGTAAAAATGCCTTAAAATATTGCATTCATGAAAAAATGAAAATGTGAGAAGAATCCTCACATGTATTTCTATGCTGCTGAAATGGAGATATGTTGATATAATGCATTTTGGTGTCTATTAGATCAAAATGAAACCAAAATGTTAGTACCTCCAATTAATGAGAGTCATATTTTTTTTTCAGATATGAGAAATAAAATGAAGCTATAACATCAGTTGCTCACAAGGTTCTTAAAAAGCTTCTATATGATATTTCCACTAGTTATCTTAATTATCACCTTTTCATTCTTGCTCTTTATTTATGTTCTGATTTTCCCTCTAGAAGTAAATTACACAGATGAATATAGCACATTCAAACCTGGCATTACCACAAGGCAAAAGGGCAAATGACTTAGATAAGACTTTAACACGGTTTTAAATGGAAATTCTGCAGCTGTGAGAGAGAGGGTGAATGTGCAACAGTAATTTTGTCACTTAATATTCCCACCTTCAAGCCAGCATAGCAGTCAAGCAAGTCTTTTAATTTAGCAACAAAATGGAAGCAGGTGTATTTCAAATCAGTTAACTGCAATGACTGTAAACCCCCGATGGTGATGTTAGCTAACATGTATTAATCACAGGAAAGACACCATATTTTCTGCAGTAAAGGAGAAGGCATTAAAGCATACTGCAATATGCTAAAGTTGGCCAAAATACGCATCTTTTGCCAAAGACTCAGATGTTCTTATAGGCAAGAACCACAAGAGAGTTGCCACCTACCTTGCAGAGGCTGTGGGAAGAGCGTTTATGGCAGTAATTTACTGCTAGATCTACCACTCTATTTCCAAGAGAGGACGGAGCTGGTCACAGAGTAATTTATCAGTGTCAGTCTCCATGCTCCCTTCCATGCCACCAAGGAGCAGTATCAGGACTTAGATTACAGCCCCAATTCCGATTACCTGGAAAGCCTCGTAATAGCCCAGCTCCGCTGTGAGTCTTGTGGCATAACCCTACTCTAGTTCTTTGCTCTTTTACTGTTTGTGAGACAGGAGAGACTCAAAAAATCACACTCTCGTCACTGCTGCAATACACCTATCATAAATTCACCATCAGCCTTTTAAGGTTTAAGCACTTTTCATTGCCTTGCTGCATACCATGGCATGTTTGGCTAAAACTAGCAAAGCAGGCTTTACTTCTGTATCAAAATTTGGTGCATTCAGCTATCGCAGAAACCTGTTGTTCGTGTCCTCTTAGATATTAAACTACATCATGTTCAGGCATTTTCAGAACAGAATACAGGACACCAGGCACCAGGATTGTAATGTCTAGGGAACAGAACATCACACAAAGAATATATTTCCTGTGTCCAGTTACCAACAAAAGACCTTACCAGGTTCAGAAACAAGAAAATCTTTCTTATTTTGCCTTTTCTTCTGATCAACTGTAAGAGGCATTTCTCTCTATTATCCAGTTAACAAACTATGATGATGCTTACCAATCCAGCCTTTCAGCTTTCACTGAAGAGAACTTTACTTGGAAAGACTTCTATTCTTACATTCTTAAACCTTCCAAGGGAATTTATTTCTTTTAGATTCAATCTTCTCTGTCCTTTAGTCTCCTTCTGCCCTCCAGACATCTTATCACTGTAAGTAATATGTTCTGGTTTTTTCAGCATCTCTGCTCCTTTCCTTGTTTTGTACTGAAAGTTCCCTTTAATATCCATACTAATTTTTCACAATAATGCTTTGCCAAAATGAAGTTGTTTTGAGTCACTGTTAGTTTCGCTGTCTTGAAGAAAAAAAAAAAAAAAAAGACCATTTTCATTAAAACTTCAAATTCAGAAACTCTAATTGTTTTTTTGCTTTCATCCTAAATCTAAATATAAACTGGGGAGGCAAGGCCAAGAATGACAGTGAGAAGAAAAAAAGTTGCAACTATA
This sequence comes from Limosa lapponica baueri, assembly GCA_002844005.1. Taxonomy (NCBI): domain Eukaryota; kingdom Metazoa; phylum Chordata; class Aves; order Charadriiformes; family Scolopacidae; genus Limosa; species Limosa lapponica. Next base: position 19,795 of record KZ508279.1, on the reverse strand, counting down.
AAAAGCCTGAAAACAGTCCTGACAGCCAAAACATGAAACAAACTTGTTGATAAATACTCTTTCTGCACAGCATGCTTTATCTATTGCGTTTTCTCTGTTCCACACTGAGAGTGTAAAAACAGATTAAAACAGTAGTCCATCATTTGGTAATGCTGCCAAGATAAAAATAGCAAAAATAATACAGCTGGTTTGCTTGATATGAAAATAAATATTTTTTAGAAAGGTATTTTCCTTTGATGTTTAATGAGAAAAGACTTTCTGATGTAACTATCAACACCACCTCATGCTTTTGACCATAACTGGGGAAAGGAATTTGTGAAATGAACCCAGCATTTGGCTGCCGCCAGCAGTTTGCTTTGTTGATCTTGGATACATCTTGTGTCTTAGTGTGATATCCGGAGCTTTGAAAGCTTTACGTGCTGCTCTATCTAGACCTTTGACCACCGTAACATACTTGCTTTGCAGAAAGTGATGCAGAAAAAGGACATGAAAAAGCACTATTCCTAGCTACACTGTAAGTGGTGTAACCTATAGTACTTGCTGTCACTTCTATCACCCTTTATGTATCAGATTGCTTTAGAATGATGATGACTTAAGGGTAAAGTCTCCACTTGAGCTAAATGACATTTTGGTATTTCTAAAAGAATAAGGCTGCCTGGAAGAACTGAAAGGCACCTCTGTGTGTGTGTGTGTGTGCTTAGATCTATGCTCTAGCAGTCTTTTTCTAGCACGGTCACAAAATGCGTTTAAAATGTTTTACAAATGTGCTACCTAACAGCTTCAATGAAAGTCAAGATACTTGCTAAAGAACAGTTACCATAAAACTGTATTCTAATGCTTTCTTAATAGGAACAGCTAAATAAACATACCCACTATACCCGTTACTCATATTAGTGTTGACAGGATCAATACAAGGGTTCTTCGTATATCAAAACAGTAAAATTTATGGTACGCATATTTACTTCAGTTTATCTCTGCATGTAATACACACCATCAGGGAACACTGACATGTAGGTTTTAGCATTGGCTACGAACTATGATATGATGATTCCTGAAAGGTCTTCAGTTTCTTTACCTTGCTAAGCTCATTCTTCCTATCCATTCTTATAGTGAAGTGTGCTTTTTCACGCAGCTTTCTTATCTTCCCCTCAATGTATAGAATCTTACTTAAAAGTGAAGTTGAAAATACATACCAAAAGGAGCTAACTTCTAAAACAGAAGGATAGGAAATGCACTATTCAAAGAGGAACTATACACAGAAGGAAATAAAGAGCAAGACAGTTGTCCCTTTTTATGGCCAAAACCAAATTCTTTTCATTATCTCTTGAGAAAAAGGGGAGCTGTATAATATTATTTTAGAACGTCAACACGATTAACCATAGATGCTTTAGCTTGCCAAGATATGATCAAAACCAGCCACATTTGTTGTGTGGTGTTCTGTTCATACAGTTCTAATGCCATTTTGTGAATTTATCCGGTGAAACAACAGTGTTTTGTAGTGTTTCAAAACACTGCAGTTTGGCACTAATTTTGTTCAGTATCATACCTAGGAACGCCCTCCTCATCAAAGCATATGGTGTGGACCAGTATACTTGATTGTGACAGCATTTATTCAAATAGGAACCCAAAAAGTCTGCGTTCCTAGATTAGCACTGATTTGGAATGGTATATCCCAAAACTTTGTACCTCAGTTCAACTAAAACGAAAACAGTTAATAAGACCTGGCACGAGATTACTCAAAGAAAAATATATACTATTATTTGCATACTTTTATGCATAATTGTACAGTATGAAATAATAATGTAAAAAAAAGAATAAAGATTTAACACTTTTGGAAAAAATAATAAAAATTAGAAATGACAGTCAATAAAACTAATGGGAATTACTTTTAGAAATGTATCAGGCATAAAGTATATGCTACTGAAAGTAGATTAATTGAAAAGCAGAGAAGGAAAGTGAAAAGATAAATTTTCCCCAAGGAATTTAAATACGAAATAGGAAGAGGTCCTTGCTAAATTATTTATAAATTAATAAATGGGGATGCTAATTAATGCAGAAGGAAAACCAAGATACTCCATCTCAGCAACAGTCCAATATGCTAAGAACTATTTATTACTCCAGTCTTGCAAAGTTCCTCATTATATGCTTCAGTTTCAGTGGTACAACTCAGTAGACCAAAATTCAAGCACACATTTAAATGCTTTAAAGGATTTCTCCCCGAATGCTTAGCTATTGGTCATGCAAATTCAAAGCCAAAGGACGGGCAACGTAGTTCTGAAAAAGGCACTCAAACCTATCAGGCAACTAAAATCACAAAACATGGGTAAGAAAAATGTATATTTTAACAATCTATATAATTCATAGCTGCTTTTAAAAAACTTTGGTGAACATCAATTTAGTTTATTCATTCAAGGCACGTTGTTGCTCCAATGCAATTAAAAGGCAAATCTTACACTGATTTCAAGCTTCAGGCTACTAGTCCCAGTTGATGGGGCTGACAAGGATGGAGAAGAAGCATCATCTGTTTTATATTTGCTTTTGGTAAATTTTCTACAGAATTATCTACTGGCAACTGTGTTTGCTATCACAATGTTTTGAAAAGGAGTATGACAAAATAAATCTTGGCATTTTAACTACAAGTTTTGTACAGGCAACTAAATTCCAAGAATTAAGCTTTCCAATAATGAAACAAACATACTTCTGATGTATGTCAAAAAAGTTTAGGTTTCAAATCCTAACAAATCACAAAAAAAAGTAATCGTGATCAAATCACCACCACAACTTATTTACTGAAATTCAAACAGTTAAATGCAAGAGAAATACAATTTCTTCACAGACGTTTCACAACCTGAAAGTCACCCATTTCTACAGTGGAACTGCTTGACACATCTTTTAAAAAATGTATTAGTTCTGTTCTTAGAAACTTGACTGAGCCTGGTGGCATTCATACATTTGAGAGGCTAGGCTCCCTGGGGCCCTTACAACAGTCCTCTGACCATAAAATTACTGTCTCTGTTGTGTCCAACTTATCTGGACTGAAATAACCAGGTGACACTGAAATTTAGGAATTGAAGTCTAAGAAAGAGGTAAGAAGAAGAAATAAATTAATTACTCAAAGAAAGAGACTAGCTGAGGTCTGAAGAAATTGTGACGGATTCCTCAAGAGGGATGCTTGCTCTGATCTGGGAAGCCCATTTGAAAAGCTACAGGGATTTCTTACAAGTGAGGACAAAGTAGGAGGAGATCTATGGAGTATATGTTTCTAAGCCAGGAATATCTGACCAGGCGTAAACACAGTATCATATAGCTGAATAAAATCTAACAAATTCTACTGAGAGTCAGGGCAAATTCAGTCAGACTAAGGTCTCTGTCAATGCAATTAGCAGTTTGAGATCATTCACGCTAGATTGTGTCTAGTTAGATTTCAAGTAAGGGGAAAAGTTGTTGGCATTCACATACAATATACTGTTTAGACTTACCTTGAAATTCTTGTCTGATGATGAGATCTCAGAAAAAGAAGGCTTATCCCTGGAGAAGTGCCTGCTGGGAAAACTTGTTTGGCTGGTAGATGGAAGAATTTTGAATAGGAGTAGTAGTACATAATGAAGTTCTACTCTATGTGAAAGACTTGTGCTCATCCTAATAACAGGTCTCCCAAGAAACTAAGTATTAATGGCGTAAAGTGATAAAGCTGTTGACCAGTCACTGGTTGACAGAAATGGTCAACCTGTGACTGGTTGACAGCCACGTGGAAGGGACGAGAGCTCTGAAGGACTTTCCTGGAACAAGCCAGAGCAAAGGTGTTAACCATTTGTGAAGAAGTGCAGACCAGAAGAGCTGGTTACTGGCTTGCCTGTCTCTGAAAGCACATGCTGAAAGGCAGCAGAGAAAGCCAGGCAAGTAGGTGCTGGTTCTATGGCTGTACAAACACCACTTACTTGGACATTGGTTGGGGGTGCATGACCTTCCTTCTATAGCAGAAGGATACTCCATCTCTCTCACAATGCCCCATTGTGCTATGACTTGCTCAGGGTTTACAGAGAGACTTCAGTGATCCTCTATTTAATGAAAAGAAAAGCTTAAGAAAG
>KZ508278.1:30918-41330 GCA_002844005.1 Limosa lapponica baueri | reverse complement strand
GATCCAGGCAAGAATAGCGATTTGCTCCTTAGTTTGGTTCACGCTTCTGTTCATCGTTTCCTTATAGCAAAACATAATTTAAAAAACAAGCCATATAAAATTTTGTTCATCTAGTGATTTATTTTATTTTCACGGTGTCTGGAGACATGATGTACTCCCATCCTCTCAGAGTGGTTATTAGCATTTGGCCTGGCTGTTTCTTGTGGAAAATCATAAAAATATTTGGTGAGCAAAAGAGAGATGCTAAGTGCTTTGGTGGTCTGATCAGGGAGGGTATTTAGAAAGACTGCATGCTTTGTTTTGAATGAAATGACTAGCTGTGTCCTTTACTGATGGCAGAGACACACCAAATTGCAGCAGAGTTCTCTATTTTTCTTTTAAATCATTCTTTTCATTTAGAATGTTTGAATGTTTTGCGTGAAACTCCTAACTGGTATGTTTTCAGTTTAAACTACTTCTGGTGTTTTGGTGAAGGTAAATAAGCATCCTGACAAGGCAACCCTTGGAGCAGGCCAGTAGCCAAGGCCAGCTGAAATTTAATAAGACAGTTAGAGGGTGAATAATTTCCAGTGCCACAGAAGATCAGGAGACATGGAGAGTGGGGCTGAGTCAAAGGATTGGAAATCGACCTCAGCAGCCTTTGGATCAGGCCAGTAAGAGAAGAACTGGCCACTGAGAGAGGACAGCTTCCCATAGGAAATTGTTAATGCTTCAGAAGTAATTGCTTGGGGGAAAAAGATCTGTAATCAAACCTTATTAGCACCAGAAATATCCTTTTCCCAATATCATAATAAACATTCAGCTTATACACAATTAGGGGTACCACTTCAGTGAAAACATGCTTCCTTAATTCAGTTTTAACAAGAAAACCAAATTTTGCTAGATTTTTCAGTGCTTTTGGTCTATGCTTTTTTGACAGAAAACCAGTTCAGAGCTCTTTATAAATATATTGAAATCAATAAATGTGAAAGATAAACTTAAGAAGAGCTATCACTGAAATTATACTAGTATAAGGAAACTGAAGCTTAAAATATTCAGTTGCTCAATATCAAATCAAAAGCTACACAATTAAAAACAAGAATCATAACAGATTATCAGAAAAGCTAAATTATTTAATTGAAATTGCAGATAAACTATAGAAATCCTAAGCAAAAATTGAAGAAAATGGCAAAAGTAATGTTCACTATAAACACCCTGTGACATGGCTGCTTCGTAGTGCTTCATAGTGGCATATGGATAGTGAGTTCATAAATAGTCCTAAGTCACTTGTGGACCAGGGATGGAATTACTATTACCAGCATTGGTATTGGAATCATTAGTGCAGTGACCTAAAATAACATTGTGCTGCTTCTTGGACACCCTGTAGGAGTCTTTGGATCTTAACACATCCTAATTTGTTCTGCTTCTATAGTTTCTGCAAAAATACTGTCTACATTGTAATCAGGTGGCTGAAGAGCTCGATTTTTCCCTTGGACCTTTCATTGCAGGCTCTCGGCTGACTCAGGGGAGCATTGGCCCACAATTTCCTGGCTCTTTCCATAAAGTGATGTGCAGGGAATTGCTTAGGGAAGCTGAAATTCCAGATTGGAAGCTCAGACCTTCGTGTATCTGCCAGTTCTAACCTAGAAAGAAGATGTCTTAGGGAAAGTAGAAAACTTGCAACACACAGTCAATATTCTGTCCATATTCTCTATCAGTCAATATTCCATATCAAACCCTTTTCACTACAGTCCACACTTTCTGTCCGTAACTAATGTATATGCATACACATACGTGTTTTGATTTGCCACTTCGTTTAACTCCTCTGTGCTAAGAGAAATACTAATATTTATTTCAGAACACTGTAAAGCTTTTTTGCTGCAACGTCTGCTTTCTGATTCCAGGAGAACACTATGATGTGAAAGAACCTATTCAAAATCCATTGCATTCCCGTCCTTTTAATTTATGCAGTCGGATTTATACTCTAACTTCACATATCAGTTCTTGTCTGCTCTTGAGTTCATTTGCTTTCATAGCAGACGGAGCTGCTGAAGTGGCTGCATACATACCAGCCTTCTTACACTGGAATGATATTGTCCCTAGGTGGGTTTCCTTATAATTGCCACAGATCCTCCCAGAAATTCTGGCAGAGCACAGAGCACATCACAGGTTCAGCAAATGCGAGACGATCAGATGATAAAAGCCTGTTTGTGCTGCTCTTAACTCGGTAGGAGTAATAGCCGATTCTTCACATGCCCAAAATGAAATTAAGGGGGCTACTCAAAGAGGTTGTGGTTACACGGTCACTTTAATCTGGCATAAATCTGGCTGCTGCTGAAAGGGGTTGTTCCATTTCTCTCCCCCCTCTTCCTCTGCACCCAGTCACTTTTTTTCACCCGCTCTTGTCTGGCACCAGCATTTATATGGCTGTGCAATGAGTTGGCCCACAGAACTGATCCAGCTGAATATCAACGCAATTAGTTGTATGATTTTCTTTTTTTTTTTTTTAATTAGTTTCTTAGAGTAATACAGCCACATGAATGCTTGTGCTGGCGTAAGAGAGCGCAGAAATGAGTGTCTGGGGGGAAAGGGAATGTAAGAACAACTTTTTCAGTAGCAGTCCAAAGGGCCATTGAATGATGGCCTGATTAGACTGGCAGCATCCAACCCACGCAAATGAAACTATCTAGGCTAAGCTGTTAAACTCTCATGTTCCTTGGTAACTCCTTTGCTCCTTTCTCATAAGCACCTTCCCATTGCTCAGGAGCCACTGAATGCTACAGTTTTCAGGCACTCCTTGTCCTGGGAATCTTCTGCCCATCTTTTCAGCAGCAAACACAGTTATCTGTGTTGCCTTCTCTTTCATTTTGTAATTTCTACAATCCCCCAGCAGTCCTATTCCCAGCATGACAAATTAATTCAAATTTCTTGTTTGTTCTCATTTTTTTCTCTTTTTACCACAATGTGCATGCCATCCTAAACTTTTCCAGAGATCGGTCAACCAAAGAAAAATAAGGTATTTTTCCAAATTATCTAAACAATGAGCATTTCAGTTCTGAGACACAGCCCAAGGATCATTTCCCAATCCAGTGAAATATTGTCCTAGTTCTGTTGGGCTTAGGGGCAACACGCGGTGTACAGTTGAGTTATCCCAACAGCAAAGCAGTGCTTCAGTTGTGGCTCCTGGGTTTCCTCCTTTCCAAAAGAAGCAATCCGTGTTAGCATTGTGCTTGGCTCCGACTGCGTTCCCCTCCTTGCCGCCTGGCTGCCTCGGTGTGCGAGGGGTGCCAAACCAAAATTCCTCAGCTCCCCTTCCCAGCCCACCCGTTCCCCACCCGTCTGTGTGGGAATGGGGAGGGCCACTGCTGGGACCTGCCGCACCAGCAGCCAAGGTAGGAGAAGAAAAGAAAACTCCCACTCCCAAACTCTACCACAGGAGAAAAATTCTCATACCCACTACTCTGGGCAGGTTCAAACTCATGGCGATGATAACTTTTGTAGCATCTGTGACTTTTTCTTTAATTTGATGTAAAATCCCTTGTGTGTGGCACATTTACACAAGACTCGAGGCCAGAATGTGCTGATAAAGGGAGGCATCAAACCCAGTAGCAGAACAAGAAAAAATGCAGGCTCCTCCTGGAAAGACACGAATCTTCCAGGTCAGTGTTTTGCATTTGTTCATCCTTGTTTCAGTTTTATCACAGAGCTGATGGCAATTTTTGCTGGTTAGATGCACCTTCTGAACCCGGTTGTCTGGTGCAAAACAGTTTAACAAACTCCACAGTCTTCAGCCTTCTCTGTGCCATGAATTCAAAGAAATCTAAAATCTAGTTAGCGAAAAGCAATCTTTTGGGGCAAGCAGGGTTTCCATGAGCTAGAATTGGGGACTGAAGATATTACACTCATCTATCTCAAGGTGTACAATCTCTTTTAATACCTGTAGTTGTGAGTTAGCTCTGATTGATTGACTGTTTCTAGGACAGTCTTACACGCCTGCTTTCAGATGCCAACAGCTTCCACTGCCTGAAATAAAATAAATTTCTCAAAACAAGACAGTAGAACCTCTGAAACCAGCTTGTTGGGACTTGCCATGGGGAGTACTATCAATTTACTAAAATCTGGTCTGATGGGAAATACTTGCACTATTAGGATAAAACTTCAGGGGACAGTAAGGCTTGCAGCTCTGCTGTAGCTGTGGTCTGAGATAAATCATACATAGTTTAACAAAAGATTCTATGAAACAAACTGGAGGCTCCTGCAGAGAATTATCTTCATGGTTTTAATCAAAACACAGGGGAAAGACGCTTGGCTTCTTTTTTATTTTACAAAATTTTGAAAAAAATGTGGTCTTTCTTGGCTTTTATTGTTTTTTGGTAGCTTAAAATGATTACTTATTCTCTGAATTGCTCTGGTCTGTTATATTCCCTCCCTGCTCTTAGAGCTAATTACTATTTCTTTGTCTCCAAAAATGATTGTATTTGTATCATCTCCAGACAGGTCACAGGAGGTACATTGAGTGCACACTGGATATGTTACACATCTGGTTTATATCCTTCTCCACTGAGCCACTTCATATCCCAGAATGCAGCATTTCTGTATTGTTGCCATATATCAAAATACGAAGAAAGACACACAGACAGTGGAGCTAAGTGGACAAAGCTACATGAGACACTATTAAAAATTCAATTAATTTGAGATAGCCACTTTTCTTTTAAACAGTGTTCCTGATTCTTGAAGTGGAAACAATATTGAACTGAAGAACTCTGCAACACAATGTAAACTTCTCCACTAGGCAAAAAAGGCCAATGAACTCAGTATTCTGGGTTTTTTTGCAACAGCCTTTTGGCATTGTATATGATCCTGAGAGACTCGTTTTAGGGACAGAAAAAACAATTTTTTATTTAGACAGAATTTGTGTCACTCATTTTTCATGATACGGACTAAACCAGAGATTGCTATACTAGCTGGTTTTTGCAGATCACTTCTCAGGGCCCCATGGACCATAGTTCAAGGACTTCAACAGGGGGATTAACGTATGTCCTGTAGGTGACCAAAGGACAAACACACTGAGAAGGCAGACCCATGGTGCCTTCAGCCTGGCATCCGCTGCCCCTTCTCTGCCAATTCATCTACTTTCTTCTTATGAGGCAGGACGAATCTTTCTCGGTCAGCACAGGACAATAGCTCTGGAGCAGCAGGAAAGGACTGTGCCAACAATAATCCCTGAGGCACCGCCGCTGTGGGCCAAGAGATCCTCAGAGCACAGGAGAAAGAAGTACATTATGCTGCCTTGGGCTCCTCTGAGCCTGGCACAGTCTCACTGCAAAAGCGTTTTGTCCCACAAGCAGGTTTGGTTTGGCCTGTTATCAGCAACAGAAACTTTCTTTGGGTTCATCTCTAAATTTGAAGTGATCTTTACTCTGGGTGTTCAGACGAATGCAGTGACACAAGCCAGGCAGGGTTGCAGCCATCACTTGGTGCCATGAGCTGGCACGGTTCCGAGACAAGCAGGCAATACTGGTGGACTGCCTGACTGACGTGACGGGCTGACAGACTGACAGATGGGCTGCCTGACTGACAGCCGAGCAGACTGTTGTGCTGGGCAGCCCCAGAGCAAGCAGGTTCATGAGTGACTGGAGTGTGTGGTCCCTTGGCACCACAGCCACGCTGTGAAACTGCAACGTCGTGGGGGAATCAGGCATCCCAAAGATCAGCTCTCGTAATTGAAATCTCTGCTTCTTTAAGCACTTGGGGTTGGAAAAAAAGGCCCTCTGTGTGTCACACCTGGGCCCCGGAAAGGTGTGACAGCAACAGGAGCTGGCTGGGGCAGTGCGGGGATAAAACGTGCTGGGAAGAGGGGCAGCACCAATTGCCCATTGTCTCCATCCTTCAGCCCATCCATCCCCCAACCGTACGTGCACACCTGCACCTACACACACCCAGTTTCGCTCTGATTTGTCCTGGGATTGAATTAAGCTGAAGGATCAAAGAGCAAAGCTGGGACACTGTTTCCACACAGAGCATAGGCAGGGACTCTCTGCTGTCAGTGTTTGTCCCTGCTGGCCTCACCTGATTCAATCAAAATACAGCCAAAGGTCTTCTGTTCCCAGCCTTAGATGGCTCCATTCACATCCCCCTTAGCTTTCCTCCCACCTGGGCTCCTTCCAACTTTGCCCCATGCTCTCCAAAATGCCAGAAAGTGTAATTCCCTTTTTTTTCCCCCGGAGTTGGCATTAAAGCTGGAAGCAAAGACATTTCTGTCTGGTCAGAGGGGGGAATATCTGTTCCAAATGCATTTGAAAGAGGCACATCAAACTTTATGACACTCTTTTTAGAATAGTGGATTCTATTTTCCTTATATAAACTTTGGCGGAGCAATTTTCCATGCCCGCATACATGCAGACTGCCTTATTCCTGGGTTTGGGGAGGCTGGGTCTCCATTAATTGAGCGGTGCACACAGTTTCTTAATGTGAGCTTGCATTTTTGGAAGCATTACATTTTCAATTTTAGCTTAAGGTTCCATAGAAAGTCTGGCTCTTAATAAATAATAATATACAGTTATAGAGCTTTTTAGTTAAATGCAAACTCTTAGTGTTAATTTAAGCAGAATTAAGATACTTTATTTACTGGTTTGCTCAGAGCGTGCAGTTCATTATTCCACCCTAAAAATTTTAGGAGAGTTGAGGTGATGTATTTATAGTTCCTGAGTACCCCCGCCTAATAACAATCAATTTGAGCAATGGCATGCATTGTTCGTGCGATAGCAAAGGAGATCAGAAGGTGAGGTTTCTAGGTAGTAAAATCTGGAGGCAAATGAAGTGAACAATGTCTGAATGCTAATGTTATGGTAAATGCTGATCTCCCTGATTTTCAGTCACCGCTACAATTGCTGGCAACTTCTAATCAACTCTGTCACCACATGGGCGAACACAGCCATTGCAGCCCAAAGGTAGTAAGTTTGTCTACATAATATATAGCAACATTATATTGGAGATGTTTGCACACTGCTCACCATAACAGGACATGAGCTTTAACAGGGAACATTAGGCACTTCTGTAACTGAATTCCAAAAATAAAAGGAAATTACCAAAAGTGCATAAGCTAATAAATACCCAGCATCTCTTGTAGTCCTTCTCTGCTGATAATGCTCTGTAACCGTCTCTTACAGGACAGAGATAGCAGAAGAGCTAAACTGAAAATAAATGAGAGACATGTGTGGGCTTAAATTGGAGCAACAGTTAAGGAAAAAGTGACCTTGCTGTCATTTCATATATTTTCTTGTCTCATTTAAGGAGTCATATTCTAAAAAAGCACGTTTTGGTATTTCTGTTGTCCCTGTGCTTCTCTCTCTGTGGTGGTGATTTACTGTGTAGCCCAGAGCTGTAATCCATTTCTCCCTCTGCTCAGACGAGTCCTTCTGGGCACTGTGTGTCCTGCTGCTGACAGGCTGGAGCCACAGGTGCTGTTCGCTCCAGAGCCGCTCTTGAGAGAGTGTGGATTCAACAGCAAAGCTGTTGATACACATGGACCAGAATTAAAAGCTTGGGAATAAATTAACTAGGTGGCTTCAACATCATCCCCAGTAAGTAGGAAGTAGATGAGCAACTGAAGTGATGGAAGTAGCCTCCTCCTACCCCTTGGCAGCCATGAATTTCAAGCGTGCAGGATGATTCCTTCTCAAAGCAGAACTGAAGATGCATCAGCGGACTGAGTGTGTAAATAATGCTGCAGCCCTTAGTAAGCCCAGCCCGTATATCATCCATGCTAGTACCATGCCTCCTCGGGATGGATCCTTGCCAAAATTAGAGCCATGCCCTCTGTCCATGCTCTACTGTCAGACTATTTTGTTTGAGGGAAACCCCTCTTTCTTTCTTGGGCGGGATGGAACCCTGTGAGTACCTTTGGGGTGAGTCACCTCTAGGTGCAGCTGGAATGACTAGTGCACAGGATGGCCAGTGGCAGAGCTAAATGAGACAACTGCTGTACACGCCCTTAGACACATTAATAGTATTGGGTAAGAAAGCTTTAACCTCCCTGGGCAGTTTAACCGCAGCTGCAGAATTATCTAGTGGAGGAGGCTGTGCTGATAAAAACTCCCTACCCTGCACAGAGGTATCCCCAGTTCACTAAAACTGGTGTGGAGGAAAGAACTGAGATAGGCCAGTTCACACTTACAGCTGGGGGTCAGAAAAGGAAGACGTTTCTGACTCCAGTGGTCATAATCTATTGCATCTATGAGCGATTCTTTACGGAGGCTGGACTGGAAAGCTGTAACTGATACAATCACACGTAATGAGTTCTGTAGGCGTGCACCGAAAAATAAATAAATTGGCTTACTATAAGCTGGAGGGATTTTGGTCTTTGACTCTATTTCTGTGATGGTTCACTTTGCTGAAACTCATTGCGTTGAAGTGCCTCTTAAGAAATGCTTTCAGCCCCAAAGCCATATTAATATTTAAAATGTTTTTCTCGAGCAGCGCAACAGCTGTGCAATGTGAAATAGAAGGCATTTTTCTCGCTTTCCCTGAGCAGCTCTAAAGAAGCATCAAATGGTAAACAGAGAAGGGAAAAAAAAAAAGAAGAAAAGTTTTGTTTCTGCTATGGCTGTTATATAAAATACCAAATATTAACACCTCACCCTCCAAAACCTCCTCCAGTGCTATAGATGTTAGCAAAACTTTGCGCATCACTGAAATTCCCTCAATTATTAAGGACTTAAAAATAAATTACTAAACATTCTTGAAAAGTTTAATTTCTGCAGCAGGAATGCTGAAATGCAATTCAGATCCATCCACTGTAGAAACAAAAACCTAATTTCTATAATTTAGACTACATAAAAATATCTGTAAATATATACATATATAAAAATAAACATAGGCACAAATCTACTACATTTATTTGTTTTGCTTTAACTTTGAAATGAAGTTTGTTGCCTGTGAGCCTAAAATTGTGGTTTTCACAATTGGAAAATGAATAAATGTCCAGGCACGATTGACAGGGCTGAATGAAAGCAAGCTATGGCCTGCCATGCTGCCTCTTGCCCTCAGACTTTAACCTGGCCCTCCTTAGAATTGCCAGTAAATGTCAGAATTGGAAAGAACAAGGTGCGTCGCATTCTTGGAGCTGCTCCTTCCCTAAAGACACGGGCAGAATCTGCTGCACACAATTCATATTTCAAGCTTTTCTTTGTGTGCAGGGGGGCTAGAACCATGTTTTCTCAATGAAAGATGAGATTCTGGTTTCTTCACGTGACTCTAGGAGATGACTAGTAGCAGTTCAACCTTGAGCCATCCTAGATAGTATTCTCAACACCAGCCTGTTGGCATCTTCTGTGTTAGCAAGGAAATGAGTATATTTAGGAGTTACCAAAATTATATTTGGTAACAACAGAAAAAAAACCTGTTTGGGTACCATGTACCATGGCGACTTTACTCATGTGGAAGGTTGGGATTCACGGGATGGCTTCCAGGGGCAACATTTACTTGTATTTTACAGAATGAGGACCTGAATATTTATTTTTTAATTATATTTTGAATTTTTTTCCTTTTCAGGCTGAAGGCATCTCATTATTGTGAATGGTGGTATTTGGCTGTTGTGCAGTCTGAGAGTTTCCTCTACAGTACCCTATTTGAAATGTGATTCATACAATAATACAACATAGCTGTAGTGTAAAATGGTAACAGTAGATAATACAGAATAGCACAGTGAGGACAGTATAGAATAACATAATATAGACTTGAAACAAATCAAATCTACAGCTGCACAGTGTTGCTGTGAACAATTCCCTATGCGTATAGCTGTTGGCCACAGGTCTAGCTGGTGTGTGAACAAAAGAGTATGTCTCCGGATACTCTTCGTTTGCAGTGCAGAAATCTGTCCTTATTTAACTCTAAATATATCAGTTTCTTGCAGGAAGAATTTGCTTTGTGAACACAACATTTCAAAAGATTATTTTTTTTTTTAAGTCATTGCAGTTTCATTTTTAGAAAGGCAAGGAATCCAACACATCCTACTCTGAGTAGGGCTCTTTGATGGGTTGGGATGCTGCATGAATGATAAATATATCCGCAGACTCAGAGTAAATATTCAATGGCATGTAACTAAGGTATAAAGAAGTAAATTTTATACAAGTTGGCCACAGACGCCTTGTCATTTCCCAGTAAATTAAAGGGTCTTCCATTGGACCTATAAATTCACCGTACTAGTATTCTTCCATGACTACAGAAACAGCCTGACCCTGTGTTGATGGAGTGTTCCATTCCCTACAGATAACAAGAGTCCAGTGCTGTTCCTGTGCGTACCACGGCACCAATAAATTGAGCACAAACCCCTTTTTGCGGCTCTTCCTGTGGCTGCCACTCAGTACTGGTCTTTCTTCTTTACTGTTTTTTTTTTCCCAGAACCTTGGTCAGAGTCTTTGCCAGAAAAAAAA
>KZ508277.1:42673-57986 GCA_002844005.1 Limosa lapponica baueri | reverse complement strand
GTTATACAACTAGGAGAAGGCAGGAGCCTGAAAATTATTTTTTCCTGCAGGGCTGCAGGTTTTTCTTTGTGTTCCATTAAACGTTTGTACCTTGAGCAGTACAACTAATGAAGAATGTTTTCAGACACTTGTATCTTTGCCAGATGTACCTCCTCACCCCTTCTAATAATTCCAAACCCTCTTCATCTATGGAGTTTATGAAATGAAAGTAACAATACACAGTGCTGTAAGTGGGTAAGCCTGTACACTGGTTTTTGCCTGACTAAGGATGGAGGGGAGGGGAGTTTATTTGGGTTATTGGTTACTTGCATGCCAGTTACAACACATGACCATGGGAATAACGTTGTCTGTGAAACTTATGTCCCTCAATTGAATCTGGTTGAAGTTAGCCCCCAAATTCTTAAGATACAGAACTAGGCATAGTGATTGCAAAAGTCTTGTTTCAACATGAAACCATTTAGAAGGTGGGGGGAAAAATAGCTAAAAACTATAATGCTTTGAAATCTGTGATGTGCTCCATTGTCATAGTAAAATATCAGTGGTGAAAGAGCACTTCTGGCCAAAGTGTTTTCAATACAGTTACGTTAACGTAACACTGTTGGAAAACTATGTTAATATCTCCCAAGATAAAGCCATTGTCACAGCAGGACGCATGCAGGGCTGGCTGCCCAGTGAGATGGGTTAGATTCCTAATGAGTACACCCTTGTTAAATACAAATTCCTCATTATTCCATTAATGTAGGTGGCTTTGCAAACTTCTGCTCTGGCTGTTCCTATGTAACGTGGGACTTGAATATTCCCAGAAGCTGCTCTGGTACCTCAGTGTAAGGTTTTATCCCTTGCCCCATCTATAGAAAGTATTTCCGTGGAGATGCCATGCTAACGACTGGGCTGAGCATGTGTTGAGAGAAATCTGCACACGAGGGCGGGCAGCCAAAAGATGACTGATAACACCACTGGCAAATGCAGGCATATTGTTAATACCTGTCAGGGCTCTGACAACAGGCATTTCCAGTTTCTGGTTCACGCACATCACAACGTACTGATCTGCTTCATTTCAAGGACTGACTATGGCTAAAAGCAAGGTATTCTCTTACAGCAATGCCACACACAGTCAGGGTCTCAGCAAAGGTAAGAGTCTTGCAACAAATGGGTATAGCCCTTGCTCTCCTCCCTTACCCTGGAAAAAGCACTGCCTGCCCAAAGCATGGGTAACTGCTCCATCTGATGCTTATGCTTTTTAACCATTGATTTTCCTTGGCTAAGCTTCACTTACGTTCCTGTTGAGTGCATAATGTTCTATAGGTCCTAGGAAGCTTGCCACTTGCAGCAGAACCGATGGGTGCGTGGGATGTTTTACATGCTGTTCAATAGTTTATAGGCACTCGTAAGATCCAAGCTCAACTGGTACAGCAGCTTCTGGGCTGTTCCCAGGGCTGCTGGACACATGTCACAGTACAAGGGATCCAACTCACACTAGTTTGCACGCAACGTGCTCCGTTCTGTTCCTGCTCTCGGGTGCCAATTATCCTTGACTTCAGTGGGAGCTTCATGTGTGTACTTGGCAGGATAGCTTAGTCCTGTGACGATTCAGCACAGTATTTCATACCAAAGAACCGTAGTGAAATAGAAGACAAACCACAGATGCTGCTTAGAGGTCTGAGGTTCTACCCTAACATTCTGCACACAGGTTGAATTAGCATTATATAAAGCTCTAGTGGCTATCGAAGCAAATGATTTTGGAGAACTGCAATTATCTGCTCCTACGGAGGAACCAGATAGTATCTTGGTGCAGAGTAATTATTTCATGGAATGGTTTTGTGGTTGTTTTTCTTGTTTTGAGGGGGGGGCAGATAGGTAGCCTGTTCTATAGGTGAACTTTTCTTTCACAGAGGTTGCATAATGTTATTTCTGAATGAACACAGTAATTGCACGAATGTATCTTGACAAATACTCTAAAACAGATTAATGCAGTTTTCTAAACCTGACATCAATTTTGAAATTGGAATTTGCTAACGCTTAGGTTTTAGGCTTGGAAGTCCTGTCCCTACTGTACAGTATTTCTGGCATGCCAATAGGAGTATGGCATGTTACCCTACCCATGATACTCCTACGGAGCAAAAATAAACCTGCTGGTAGTGCTTTCCTTTGAGAGGGACTTTCACTGCATACCTTGGTATTTCAACATGAAATTTTGGCAAAAAAAAATGTTTTGGTAAAACATACTGTGTTTGATACGTATAGTGGCATGCACTGCCACTGAGTTTTGAACTGAGTTTCTTTGTTTACAGTAGGGATCTCAAAGCCCTGTGCAGTTTGAGTGCCCCATGTGCAGGCTGCTGTGCAAACAGCTGGAAAGGCAGTATGTGTGTCACTCGCTCAACAATCGCTTCCCATCATAAAAGTATAAAAATAGTGCACATCTGTTCTTTTCCATGGGTGTTTTCTCTCTGAAAGCTCTGATACCATCTGTGAATCTGGCCTGCTATTCCTTCACTTGCGCATACTGCCAAAACTCATCCTGCCTGTTTCCTGGTATGGGTAGAATGGGTCTGAGATCCATCCGACAGAAATCCTACTGGGAACTCCTCATAGTCCTGAACTTGGCCAACTTAAGTAGAGAAATGCTTGTAATGAGGAGACTGTATGGTCTGTGCCCATTAGAGCAGCTGAATTCTCTTTCTCAGAGCTTTGGAGCAAGTGTGCCCTTTGCAGGGCTGTTTGAGTGTCCAGAAAGGTATGATGAAAGTTTACAGGGAACTCTGACGCATAACTCTGTGAAAGATTGGGGATGTAATGTCATGGCATTATTATTTTGCCATTATTTTCTTTGAGTTCTTTCCCACCTTTGGTTGACAGGAGAAGTTGTGATTTTTGTATGCGTTGGAGAGAGTCTGATAAAACCTTGGAACACCACAAAAACTCCTTGTAGTGTTTTAAACAGATGCATACTTCTCCAGAGCCAATGTAGGCATTTCTGGAGTTCCTTCACTGTCAGAAGCTGTACCATAGGCAATATTTAGCAACATAAGATGAAAGAAAATTTCTTATGTTAAAAGTTGTAGTTTACAAACTGCTTGTAAATTTGCTTGCAATTTATCTTAGTCTTCAAAACGGTTCTTCGTCTCTGCCATCTCTGGCGTTATGGCTAAGTAGATTTTATTACCTCAGGGAAAACCAACATGAGAGAACAAAAATAAAATGGGTTTCTTCTTCCTGACGTGAAGAACCAACTTACAAGAATACAAATTGGGTGTGGGTGTGCATGTGTATGTATTGGGGGGGAGGGCGCTTTATTTTCAGTAATAAAAAGTAATTATATAGTTTGCATAAATAGCCGCAGGGATAACCAGAGTGCGTCAGACATCCAGTTATGCATGTGTTAAAGGTTAATACTATTTGTTCTCAGTACATTTAGTCTTTGCAAATCATGTGCTGACATGCATCCCGTTTTGGTATCTGTTCACACACTCTGGTAATGATGCGTAGAGCAGGAACTCATGCCTGTGCCATTCAGTACTATTTAGTAAATTGAACTTTTGTATAAAGGTCTTAGAAAACGGCAAGGCAGAAAATGAATGTCGTCTTGCTGCTAATTTTATCTTCCACCACACACTCCTTTCTGGAGATTAAAGCATTATGAATCTATTCACTACTGAAAGTTATTTCAACTTTCATAGCACATATCAGGATGCAGAAAAGCAAGTACATCTTCACAGCTGTTCCTCGGGTCTCTCTGCTGGAAATACAACCTGTTAAGCTGCTACATTTCTGCTTAAAATAATGAAATAAAACAATTAACTGGTGAATCCTCATTAAATACAAATACTGAAATAAATAGTACAGCTAGGTAATTGACTGCATATGTAAACTAGCTGTAGATAATTGACATGACCTTCATTTAACGAGCCTCCTTCCCATTAGTGGAGACGACTGCCACAATTATGTGCCCTTATTCTAGCTGTAATTGTATGGACTTCATTGAAGTACAAACTAGGTCACGTCTTCCTGAGATCTGGTCCATGGTGGGTGACCTCTTTTCATTGCTTCGGCTTTGCTATGCTGCATGGGAGAAGGAAGGATGGTCTTGCAGCCATGAGAATGGATGTCGTTCAGGAAACGAGTCTCAACTGTTATTTCTGACAGAGATGTCTTGTCTGACCTGAGGGAGTAGTTTAAGGCTAGGGCTCAAGGAGGCTAGCATACATTTGTTTTAAATAGCTTGCATCTATTTTATACCAGTTAGTAGGTGTATACAGCAGCCTATGGGACAGCAACTGAATGAAGATGCCCTCATCTAGAGAAGTCTTTGATCTTTTATGCCTAGTGACATAGCTGAACATGAGGACTGCAAAAGCTGCAGCCTTTGGTTGTCATTCCTGGAAGGTGGGGAGTAGAGACCTAAACCTCCTACAGCCGAGAAGGGAGGGGATGGATGCGTGGAAGGACTACAGATTGAGGCTGTATCATTAGTGATTTTACTTGTATTTTTCTAGCTGCGTGTCTACCTAAAAGCGGGTGTGGGTACTCTGTTCTGTCTGGCATTCAGTTGTATTTATGCCCTCGGAACGTGTGGTGTCAGTCAGGTTGCTCCAGTTAAGAAATACTCAGCACTAGTGAGCCTCTGTGGGAAATAATTGCTCAGTCTGCCAGGCATCAGGCATGGGTGTACGCAGGAGCGCTGAGCCATCTCCATGCGAAGCCTTGTAAGGGTGGAGGAGCTCAGCATGGAAAGGAGCAATACCTTGCTCAGTAGTAGCATATTGGGAAAACAGGAAAATGCAGCTTTCTCCCATGTTCCCACCCCGGTTCTGCTTCCATGCAGGGTGACGCGGTGACTTCCTCATAATTGGAAGGTTGTGCGTAATCTGTTAGTGTTTGGGGTTTACAAGTCAGTTATTGTAGCAGGAGAGGCGGTATCTTTAATCTTTGCAGTATAGTGAAGGTATGAGAGTTGGGGAGCAGAGGAAAAGGACTGGAACCTGCCATCCAAAGTGTTTCCAGTGACCTTTTTAGTGCTGTGTTGGGATGTTAATTCTGCCTCACTAAGTAAGAGATGAACCATGCATCCATGAATCCGTTCAAAAGTAGCTGAAAGGTTGTGTGTTTCTACCTGTGGAGTGAGATTTAAATTATTCTGCTATACCATATTAAACTAGTAGATTTTGAGCTGCTGCTACTAGAAATTGCTATGGCCTCTAATGAAGATATTTCTTAGGTGTTAAAACATTACTTCCTCATATTAAATCACTTGATATCATTTTGCTGCCAAAGACAAGGCCTGTGTATATTGCTCGTCACTGTCAAGATAGAAGAATCTCTTCACGTCCTGCTTGCACAATTCGACTTAGTCTGGGACTCATTTACAGAAAAGTAGGTGTTTGGTCTGTGCTTGCTAGCAATATTCCATGTGTCTGTGCTGCTAAAGCTTAATTTGACATACTCTTCTACTGTTATAAGCATGAGGAAGAGGGGTGGCTTTTAGGCGGACACGTTTTCTTGTGTATTATTAGTATGTTATGTGGTAATGGCTGTCTAAAAGTTGTTGGTTTTCAGAGCCTTGTACACTGTTTTTCTACTCCAGAAAATAGTGGCAGTTGTATGTCATCGGGTGGGATGTAAACTGATCAAGGTTGACAGCAGTTTCCTTCCTAAATGGAAGGCAAAATTGATTAAGGAAGGATTAATTTAACATGAGATATAAAGTGCTGTTAGATTTGGTGACCAATCAGCCATTGGTGGAGGATGCTGAGGGCTTATTGAAGTCAATTGGTGAGGTTTCTCTGTGTCTCTCTGTCATTCTTCTTGTAAGAAAAATCTCCTTGAAAACCAAGTTGCACAGCCACTATTCTATTTGTTTCACATCCCTCCAAGTTCATTGCTGCCATATGAAGTAAGCAGCCCAAAGACAATAGTGAAGGACGTGGCCTGGTCCAGGAATCCTTCTATCCTTTGTTCACCTACCTAACCTGAAAAGCAAATGTTCAGCCTCCAACTGGTGCACTTAGCTGATGGGTGCAAGCTTCTCCTTCTCTGTTTTGTGCTTGTCTTGGTGCCTCTTGTGTTGTCCTCTCTCTTTTGCCCTGGAAGTCCTTTTGGGGTACTACGTGCTCAGACAGAGTTTGTCCTCCAGAGTCAAGATATTGGCTGGGACCTCTGGGCACTACTCTAATAAAAATAACAGGAACTTGATTAGGAGCCAGAAGATCTGCGTTCTGTTCACTGCCCTGGTGGTCACAAACTGTGATGTGGGTGTTTGGGTTTTTTTTCCTTTTAAGTTTTATATAAAACAATTCTCAGAAGAGGGAGTGTATGAATATTATTAATTTTGTTGCCTGTTCCACTGGCTGTCCATTTGTATGCTAGCTGAACCACTTCTTCTCCCTCTTGTCTTGTCTCTCCTTGTTTGATAAAGGAAGACTGATAACCTTCTTCCTTGTGTCATAAATCATCTCTTTAGTGTCTCTCTTCCTCCCCTTTGAGGAAGAAATCTGGTATTACTCCCTGTAGAATGTTTTAAAAATCCTAGGATGAAAAAAATCTCCAAAATATTAATGTTCTGCATGGTTAGAGCAAACACTGTGTTCCTGTGAGTCACAGATGTCAGATTTGTTTAATCTTAATAAATCTATGCCACAATAACACTTTTAAACAGGAAGAGAGATGGAGGGATGAAGGAAGAGTGGTGCTGGTGTAGAGAGGATTCTTAGCCAGAATCTTGTTTAGTGGGAGGGCACGGACGCAAACCCAAACACTTCCCACCCCACGACTTCATTAAGTAAACTTTGAGACCTACATTTTGGGCACTGCCTTTCTAGTACATATTTCATTTTCTTTGTATGTTTTATGATAGATTGTCTTTCCATGTTTGAGTCTTAAGAGTACTAGTTTCCCACAGCATATTTGCAGGAGATGAAGTAAGGCTTTTTACATAGCACCCTGTTGGCAAACAGAAATAGCATTTACTCCAATGAGCGCTGCCAAGTATGAGGTACTTCCGAATGAACTTCAAAAGCTCTGAAACAAGCATTAGCTGCTTCTTCAAAAATGTGAACAATGCCATTGCTTTCTAGCAAGCAGAACTGGTGAGAGCAGGGATCAGAAGGAGGAAAAATAGCAACTGGATGTGATGGATGTCGTAGTAGCACTTGGGATCAGACAGAAAGCATAGCTCTCTGTCACGGCAGCGTTTGGGGGGTTTTTGTAATAGTACCTAAAGTGTGTTCTCTGCACTTGAGGAGGAACCAGTTTCCAACCAGAGGAACATACAGTCTATGGAGACTCAGCAAAGTGCTTGGGAAGGAGCAGTCATACAAGCCCAAGCTGATAGAAGCGAGTTGTGCTGATTCCAAGCCTGGTGAGGAGTTTTCTTACCAGCATCCTTTCCTGGTGCTGCCCCTCCATGCTCAATAAGGGCAGAGCCAAGCATGCGTATCAGCCTCAAAGCATGGCCCGTAACGTGCAAGAACTTATAGCAGAATGTGAGAGAAACAGGCAAAATGCTAAGTTTCAGGTTGGCAGTAGAGCTGGTTGTGTTGCTGCTCTTCATGCTGGGTGCTGGGCTCTGAGTGGGTTTAAATAGATGCTTTGCCCACTTGAGAACAGGAAGTATGGGGCTCTGGGAAAGTACAGTACGGTGGTTCTGGTACTGTCACTTCAGTCTAGCTCTTACCAGCTCTGTCATCCAGCAGGTCCCTTCCATGGCATTCACATGATGCAAGCAATCTGTACAGCTCAAATTTAGTACACTGGCCTAGACAATTTTCTCATTCTATATTTATGTGTACGTATTTTCTACTTTTAGATGAGGAACTGACCTGCTGAGACCTCAGAATTTGTATGGCCTCTTCCTGTGTTTTGAAGGTTGCTTTCAAAAAAACAGATGCGATTTATCCTGGTGCTGCGCAGTCTTTTTGAGGATAGAAGGATGAAATATTTTTGGCATAGAGAGATCTTAAAAATCAAATATTTGCATTTGCACTTGAAATGGAAGTCTTGCCTTTCACGCTTGCAAAGCTGTCTTTTACTGCTGCATGTTGCATTGCTAAACAGCTTTGCTTTTGCTGTTACTTGAAATAGGTAGTAAGTGAATAAATAAGGGGCCCATGTAGTATCTAATCGAATACTTACTACAGAAAGACTTTGGCATGTAAGAACTCGGACTTGCTGGTGTCAGTGTTGCCAAAGCTTTGGCATATGCTTTATCTGAAACTCTAAATCAAAGAACCCCCTTGTACAAGAGTATGCTTTATCACCGGCAGTGGGTTGCGGCGGCATGCAGCAGATCTCTGCTGAAAATGCATAATGTCTCACGACAACTCAGGTGAACTTTTATTACTACATCCCTTTTAAGCTAAACTTTGGTTTTTCCTGTTCTTGTCCTTAACAGTTCCACCAAGTGAGAAGAGTGATGACCATCCTTTTCCTTACTATGGTTATCTCATACTTCAGTTGCATGAAAGCTGCCCCGATGAAAGAAGCTAGTGTAAGAGGACAAGGCAGCTTGGCTTACCCAGGTCTTCGGACCCACGGGACTCTTGAGAGCCTAAACGGGCCCAATGCTGGTTCAAGAGGACTGACGTCACTGGCGGACACTTTTGAACATGTCATAGAGGAGCTTCTAGATGAGGACCAGGACATCCAGCCCAGCGAGGAAAACAAGGATGCAGACTTGTACACATCCCGAGTCATGCTAAGCAGTCAAGTGCCTTTGGAACCCCCACTGCTCTTTCTCCTCGAGGAGTACAAAAACTACTTGGATGCTGCAAACATGTCCATGAGGGTCCGGCGCCACTCCGACCCAGCCCGCCGCGGGGAACTGAGCGTTTGTGACAGCACGAGCGAGTGGGTGACGGCGGCAGAGAAAAAGACTGCAGTGGACATGTCCGGGGCGACTGTAACAGTCCTGGAAAAAGTCCCGGTACCCAAAGGCCAACTGAAGCAATACTTCTACGAGACCAAATGCAACCCCAAGGGGTACACAAAGGAGGGCTGCAGGGGCATAGACAAGAGGCACTGGAACTCCCAGTGCCGAACTACCCAGTCTTACGTGAGAGCTCTCACCATGGATAATAAAAAGAGAGTTGGCTGGCGCTTTATAAGAATAGACACTTCCTGTGTATGTACATTAACCATTAAAAGGGGAAGATAGTGGATTCGTGTTGTATAGATTATATTGAGACAAAATTATCTATTTGTATATATACATAACAGGGTAAATTATTCAGTAAAAAATAATTTTATGGACTGCATGTATAACTGAAGTTTATACAGTACAGTGGTTCCACAATCTATTTATTGAACATATCCATGACCTGAAGGGGAACAAAAGTCATTTGCGCACAAGTTTAAAAAAAAAAAAAAAAAAAAAAAAAGAAAAAACAAGCAAACAAAAAAGTCTGCATTACATTCCTCGATAACATTGTGGTTTGTCGCCGTTGCCAAGAATTGAAAATATAAAAAGTTAAAAAAAAAAAAAGAATAAAATTGCATGCTGCTTCAATTGTGAATTGATGATAAACTGTCCTCTTTCAGAAAAATAAATTGAACCAAAACATTCCGTTTACATTTTAGACAGTAAGTATCTTTATTCCTGTTAGTATTATATCTGTTTACTGCTTTTAACTTCTGATAGCGTTGGAATTAAAACAATGTCAAGGTGCTGTTGTCATAGTTTTACTGTTTCTCTTTTACTTTTGAACTCCCATCAGATTGAAAAAGAAAAAAAAAATCATTACCTTATTCTGGATTAAAAACAAATTTGTTTTTTTTGTATGTTGTGAAGGTGTTTGCAATAGCAATCCAACTACTGACAAAAAATAATAAAAAAAAAAAAAGAGGCAACTGAAAAGAATGGTGATGTTCCACTTCACATTGTTGAACTTCAGGCTTAAGGACAGCACTTATTTAACTGTATGGCAACATGCTTTTTTGGGTTATTTTCTTTTTTCTTTTTTTTTTTTAATTTTTATTTGCTGTCTTTTGAGACCTGCATTTGCTTATACCATGTTTGTTTGTGTTTGGGGTTTTATTTTCCCTTTTCCTCCCTCTGGAAGGATGTTGGTTGTGATCTTTAAAGTGTTTCACTTAACATACAACTGGAGCTTGTCATATAGAAAATATTCTATAGAGTGTTGAGAGCAATGATTTTCATGTAATAAAAGACACCGTGCTTGGAACAAATGTCTTGGTGAAGCACAACAAGAATGTCACTAGGAAAAGGGCTTAGAAAGGTGATGGTGGATCTGAAATCAGGTTGGTCCTGGGACTGGGTAGCTCAGCCAATTCAGGGAAAAATAAGTGTTTTGGGTTGACTGAGGCTATCCGAATCGTAGTTGGCACTGAAACGTGGTCCTGTGCATCGTGAGAGCGAGGGAGAGCTTTGCCTTCTGCGCTGATGCCCTTGCCCTCCAGAGCATGTCTAGCAGCCCCGGGCCTGCAAAGCGTGGTGGGCAAGCGGCAGTGGCACCCCTGCCCGCAGCAGCCCTGGGACAGCGCTGGGGAAGGAGGCGGAAGGATGCCCTGCCTCTAGCTGAAAGCAGCTGGCATCTACGCTCGTGTGGCTCTCCCTCTGCTGCCAGCCTTATTTTATCAAGCAAATACTGGCGTCAAAACTACTCTTGAAGTAGGAGAAGAGCAAGTGCTGGAGTAGTTGGCTTCACGTTGCTGAGGTTGTGATGGATGGATTTAGCCCCGCGCTCCCCCTCTAGCTCCCCTGGCAGATGTATTTCTGAAAAGGCAGGTTGTAAGCCCAGCGCTGTGCGTAGCCCTTGCACTGACTACAGCGGGCAGGGAGGCAGAAATAGCTCATTAGCCAGCTCACTGAAGGCAGATGCTATATTTGTAATTCCTTTAGATGGAGAAAAGTAGCTGAACGAAGAGGGAAATACTGCAAAATAGAACTGAGTGCTGCAGAATCTGCATTAGTCTGCCTTGCTGTTCAAGTTAATTAAAAACCTGGACTGGGCAAAGCTTGTTTGAAACATGAGCTCCCATGATAATTCTCTTTGAAGAGCATATTTAACACCGAGTTGATGTCATTACTAGTAGAAACGTATGGTGGAAGCGAACAGAGCCACTGTCAAAATCAGTGGTTGCTTCTACTCAGGGTAGAAGGGCTTCCCCTTCCCTGGGATAGTGGGCTGTCAAAGGAGAACCTTCCCAGCTGTACAATGAGGTCCTTCTGTGTCGGCCACAGGCGCAGAAGAGAGGCCTGTGTGTCCCACCTGAACTTCAAGCTTCCGCCTTCCCAATCAATTGCAGATATTCAGGCTCCCACATAGAAATCAGAAATGAAAAAAAAACCAAAAAAACCCCAAAAAACTAACTTACTGAAATGTCTCAAAACCTCAACTGAAGTGTTCTTCATGCAAATTAAATGTTGGTGTAATGGAGAATTTCCTTCCACTGTGGCCAGTACCTGTATGTGTATTATAATTCTTTACATTTAATAACCCAGACTTGGCTCAGGAGCTATTCGCAGCAATATTCCGAAACTACAGCAGGGAGGTGGTGGGAAGGTGGCTTCCCTCAAAACCAGGGCTGGTCGTTTAGGAAAGGGAAAGGATTATGCCAGTGAGTGAATAACAAACAGATCGCTCATCTAGACTGGAAAAAAAAAAAAAGATAGCTAGGACACGGCAGTAATCTAATTCAGATACAGGAATAAAATAATTCCCAGTTCAAATAAATTTAATTTGCAAAAGAGAAGTGTTAATGGATAACTTGTGCTAGAAATAAAGTTCTTCATTTTCCAAAGTTAACGCTGGCTATTTTCTTAACTCAGAAATGCTCACCTGGCCATAGGTGAGGGTGCCGCTGATGCGGCGGCATTAAGCCAGCGGGATGGCAGGGGCAGAGGGGCGAAGGGCAGCCTGTGTGGGTGGGGGACGAAGGGATGGAGCTGAGACCCAGCGGAGGAACCGTGTCC
Organism: Limosa lapponica baueri; assembly: GCA_002844005.1. Lineage (NCBI taxonomy): Eukaryota > Metazoa > Chordata > Aves > Charadriiformes > Scolopacidae > Limosa > Limosa lapponica. The sequence continues at coordinate 46,057 of KZ508277.1, read as the reverse complement.
TGTAGCTGCATCTGAGTGATGGTCCCCATCACACGCCGGTTCTGTGCCAACGTGAAACTGGCAATTAAACTGCAGTCCCACGGCTCTCACCCGCCTCACCTCGTACACCCAGGAGCACAGGCTCGGCGGTTTCAATTAAAACAGAGATTGGAGGGAGGGGCTGGCTTTCTTTCATGTCACTTAATTAAACTCTTGCTGTGGTCTGTTTGTGACAAAGGTATATCATGCATGTCAGCAGGCCTAGTGCTGTGTTCAAGTAAAGACTCTTGCAACTGTAAGTTAATGTCTGTGGCCTTGTTCTCTATTATTCACCTTGTGTAACATAAATATTTATTGTATATTTATATAATTTTATGTTTTTTGGGAAAAACTGAAATTGGCATTAAAATTTAAAAGCAACTGCGTCATATTGTAAATATAATTAAGCTATATTTAAGTGTACTGATTAACATAATATATGTTTAACTATAGAGTTTTTTATGTTTTTAAATATATTTTCAAAATATATATATAAAACTTGGGGTTTTTTGGGGGACCATGTGACTCTTTTCTCTAATTGTAAAACAAACTTGAGTTTTACTATAAAGATGTGTGTTCTTTGTTTTAAAACAATTTTTACTTTATTTTAGCAATAAAATCTGACTCGGAGGTCAGACAGCCCCCTGTTTCACAGCCGGACAGTTAGCATTGGGAGGGGAGGGGTGGCAAGAATTGACTTTCCATAAAAGTTGGGGATACTTGCAGAATGATGTATTTCCATTTAATTCTAGCACGTAAGTCCTCATGAGACTAAAAACCCACGAATGACACATAGATATGATTTTATTCAGCTGTAAAATAATGAACCTAATGGAAGTGAGGGGGAGGGGTTACTAACCTTAGTAACTAAAGGGTGAGACATAAACTCAATAGCTATAGTCCAGTCATGTATCTGATTTTTAAATGGTGTCATATATATTTATGTCCCCTGGGCTGAACTTATTTATGACCCCATGGAGTACTAGGAGTGGAATTCCTTGGACTTAACATATTGTTAGCATTTCTAAAAGAATATTCTCTACTACAACTGCCAAGCCTTTGTATATTTAATTATCCCATAGCCCTAGAACAATCAATAAATCTTCATGATGAATAGAAAACTTTCATCTAACTTAAAGGGGGAAAAAAAGCACAAACCCAAACTCTTAAAAAATTCCATTGCTGCGAATTTCCCAAGAGCCCAGCACCAGCAATGTCTCCACAAGAACTGAGGAAGTGGTGCTTCTGCAGATTATCATTTATATTAAACACACATGTGTGCACGTTGCTTGCTTTATTGTTGTCTTAAAATAAGCTAACAGAAGCCGTAACAGATACTCAAACCATTGGCATATGGAAGGATGGGGCCGTGTTATTACCATGCCACGTGCCTGCTCCTGGCTCCGCTGGGACCCTGCCTCCTCCCCGAGGTAGGACAGAGAGGGGCAAGGTTGCTTTAGCTTATTTTACTGTTAAATATATGGCATAGGTACCTAGGGAATTAAATGGGCACCCTCAAAATACGTATTTGAACTACAGAGGAAGATACCTGACCTTACCATCCATCCATATGTTCTACTGAATCCTAGCTCTGTAGGGGAAAAGAAAGATATTTCCATAGCTTTTATCACTTGGGGCAAAAATAAAGTTATATAGCTAGACTTTTAAATTACTCAGCCAGAAAATAGCAAGCAGTAAAAGAAGATTCTTTTAAGAGAATATCAAGGCTACATTGAAGTGCAATGAGAGGGGGCAGACATTTATTTCAATTTGTCTCAGGTGGATCCAATACACTGCTTCCACAGGCTACTTCTAATTAAGATCTCATTGAGAAGGCACCTTCTGGCAGGACAATTAAAATTGAAAAGGAATGGATGCACTTGTTCGGAGTAAATACAAAGAGCACCAAGGCCTCACCTTATGAAGCAATTTTAAAGTTAGGAAAGTTCTGTGGGGGGTGTGTTTTAGAAGAGAGTAAGATGTTTCTGAACCATTTTTTTTTTGAGTGGGGATTTTTTAAACCTTTTTTTTAACCACTTGCTACCTTTTTGGGTAGTCAAAGACTGTGGTGTTGATACAAATCAATGGAGTTAAACTGATACCTTTTTTTGATGCCTGTGGGAGGAGAAGGCTTGGAGATAGCACAAGTGGGTCCAGCTTTTCCAGGCAAGATGTGGATTCACCTGTGGAATTTGAGATGCTTCTGGAAATCAAGTCTTTTAAATCTCATCCTGTTAGATGGTGGCAGAAAGCACTCAGAGGTGAGTTGTTCTTTGCTACACCAACCCTCTGTTGAGGGAAACAGCATATAGCTGCTGATTTCTTGCTTCGCTGTGCAAGGGTGAGTCTCTAAAACCCGCTCAGTTCTCTCGGGGTTCCACCCTGAAGTCACAAATATGTATATGTATATATCTAGGTGTAAAGTAGCTACTGGTACTGCTGGTTGGTCTCCGTTCATCAGGCTAGGGCTGTGCTGTTGACTCTGCGTAGGGTTGCAGCCACCTCACCTGGTGCTGCAGGTCCCTGCTCTGTAGGAGTAACCTGCAGAGGGAACGGAGGTGGGGCAATTCCCGGTAATTCCCTATTCCCTGGGAAGGCCGCGCAGGCAGCGAGGGTTTCCCTGCTGCTGGGAGCCCTCAGCCGCGTCGGCTTGCAACAGACACTGCTGATCTCATCAGCACAACCATTGCCAGTTTGCTCACGCAGGGATTTGAGGAGATGAGGAGGAGGGTTTGGCACAGAGCTGCAAGGCTTCTCCTCTAAATCCCTCCTTTCTGCCTCTACCGGCTGGGCAAAGATCTCTGTGGCAGCGGGAAGAGGCAGGGAGCTGCCTTTAACCCCCGACCTGGCCAGGGGATGCTGCGGTGGGATGTCCTGTCCACCACCCTGGTACCGGGAGCACCTTGCAACTGGAGAAGGCCGTGACGGCTTGGAGGCCGTTCTGCTAAGGTCTGGCAGATGCCTAGAATAAAATGGGCTTGGGAGAAGCGAGCTGAGATGTTTGGAGGAGGAAGTTGTTTGTATGTACTGATACCAGCGAGCAGAACCATGAGTTCCTGGTCCAGGTGTTGCTCTTACCCCTTGGCAGAAGGTGAAATAATGATCTTCCTTAGCTTCCTCTGAGCCTGAATAAAATCCCGTCGTATCACGGGAAAGAATGCCAGAGGAGGAACTCCAGAAGCATTCGATTTATTTAATTGGAGTAACCTCTTGGGTGTTAGGCGAAGGGATGGGTTACCAGGATGGAATATATCCTACCAGGAGTGCGGAGTTTTGCACTTTCAGAATGGCATCTCATGTGTCCACGCTCTGAAAATGTTTCCCCTTGCTAAAATAATCCTTTCCTTATACCATCTTCTCCTCCCC
>KZ508276.1:5558-18122 GCA_002844005.1 Limosa lapponica baueri | reverse complement strand
AATGAAAATACTGAATATTATCTAAAAAGCTAGTGGCATGCAGGAACCCTGGCAGCCTATGCAACCAAGGATAAAAAGACCTTTGACAAAATAAACTTGAGGTTTCCTATATGCACATTAGGAGAGAAGTCAGATATTTATAAGCTGGTAAGAACTTTTCTATGAGACTCTCCGAATAAATGGCATTTTAAAAATTACATCTGCTAGGAAGCTTTTACAGTGGAGGATTATGCAAGTCAGGTGGATGTCTCAGGATTCTTTGTTTTCTAATATTTTTGGAAGGAAAAGTTAGCCTGCAATTGGGAAATTAATATGATTTCTGACTGTATCAATGTGACACCTAATAGTCACACTGGTGGTTTACAACACTTGATGTAAGTGTCCGTAGTTAAAAGACTATCAGTAGCAATAATATTTTTATTGAAAAGTGTGTGGGTGTTTAACTGCACCTCACCTCATCATGTTTGCCAGAAAGTTTCTGTGATTTACTTATTTCCAGAAATGTGTTATTTTCTCTTGCATCTGCAATGCCTCCACAAGCCTAACATCACTGACATATACTCAGGGCAAAATAAATGTAGCATCTATGCAAAAGATTTTAAGCTGCTTTAGCTAGGGAAACATCTACTGCCAATGAATATCATAAGTCTGAATAACACCTTCAGGAGAGCTGAAATAAATTGAAGCATATACATAGATACATAGTTTCTACAAATTATTTTGCCATTGCTTTTATTGAAGCAAGACCAATAAGTGTAATATCTTCTGTGATCTGGTCTGCATGGCTTCTGATACCAGTATATTAAAGTTTCTTGAATGCAATAGTTTTTCCATGACAATTTAAAAAATTTGACCAATTATTAGAAACGCACAGCTGAGAGATAGTGGGAATGCTAATAAGTAAGAGGCAAAACCTGATTTGCACTAAAATATAAAGAAGCCTGTTTTATCCATTCCTTATTTCTAGTAATTCAAGTGTCTTATTCAAAGCGTTTAGCCTTCTGACAAAGAAAGTTACTTAAACTGTGTCCCTGAAAGTCAGTCAAATTACCACACACAACTTGATTGCAGGGGCTGTTTTTGGTGAAAGTCCATCTCTGGCAATCTTATTCCACAAGAACCAGTTTTTCCTTTATTAGGATAAGGTAAATGATGCTGCCAGACGATCTTGCAGTATGTCATAGGTACTGAACTGAAAGTAATTTCTCCTTATGTGTAAAGTCCCCAGTGCCTCTAACATGATCTTGCCATGGGTACTGAAAGATGTTCAACCTGAAATTACACCAAGGAAATAAGGATCAAGATGCTCCCAAATTGATTTACTATCACTATCACTTGCGATAAATGAATATGACCTGCTGATGCAATACCTAGGAAGGACGAGAATAAGGAATAAAACTGCACTGTGCATCCTGTGATCACTTCTCCAGGCTGATCACAGAGGCTCAGGAAGGGAAAATGGTCCTCCAATCTGAAAGCCTGAAGGACACCGTGCATAAAAGTCCTGTCCCTGTAAAGGTGAACACCGTTCCAGCAGTAGTTAAAGAAAGCATCATTCCACAACTTTGCAGAGTAAGAATGAAGCTGAGCACAGAGTAAAGTGACAATACTGAAAAAGATTTAGTCAGATTTAGATTGGAAATTGGATGTAAATTTCTATCTGCTACTATATTTAGTCACTGAAACAATTTGAGAGTTTGCCCTCACTTGAAGACCTCAAATCAAAGCTGAGAGTGTGAGCCCTGTTGTTCAACTTCAGATGTCTTCAGCATGAACAGAGGACATGAGCAGAAGTCATCCAGACTTCCTTTAGATTTAATGGGGAGACATAAATATGTGCAAACAGCACTTGGTTCATACAATCTGCTTTAGGAAGATTTAAAGATACCTTTGGTTTTTTTTGTAATAGCTGATAAAAGTCTACTATTCCCTCTTTCATTCCATTTTTATGAAGAATCTCTGAGACCAGGTCACGGGTGGATGTGTCTCATGACTCTCACTCTGCATGGCTTTGAAGTCACATGCAGGAGAGCAACTGAAAGGTGTGGAACTTAAATGGCAAAATCCCTAGGTGGAATCTGACATCCAGTATTATGCAGGAGGATAGAGAAGGCTCGTAGATAGATCCCTCTGGCCTTAAAATTTTAATTCTAGGAAATAATGCCTGGCTAAGGGTAAAACAATCAAGACTGAAGTAATGCCAAAAGGTGAAGATACTGTAGTGATAGTTAATTTTACAGCTCATTATCTAGTGTCCTTTCAAAAGCCAAGTAATACTGGCAGTAGAGGATATAATGAGTGATACTGAGAAACTTAAAGTCTCCTGGCATAGCTGAAAGTAGGAAATGAAAATGGAAAAGGAGCACATCTGAAGGGAACAGTGACAAAACCAGAAGGAGCAGAACCACACAAAATACATGTCAAAGTTATCTCTTAAATCTGTGTGTTTATGCCTGTTAACAGGTACAAAGGAATAAATTTCTAAATTATTCTTTCCTCTTGCTAGCCAGACACATATTCATTATGTAAAAATAAGTATGGTCTGCATATTTTGATTTCATGATCAAACACAAAGTTTCCCAATGAATGAGTGTGTACTGCTTATATGTCTTCCCTATTGCAGTGTTTCACAACATTGTTGACAAGTCACATCATTTCCAAGGTTCTTAAAAGCAGTTAAAATAATGTTCATACTAGCAATAATTAGCAAACAGACTATATGAATAATCACAGTCATTCCCACAAAGATTTCTTGTTTTCACAGACCAATCCATTACCTGCTTCAATGAACCGTCTTGTTGTTAATTTGCAGGGCTTTCACCCCTAGGTGATGGAAATACCTGCCCTCTTCCCAGTCTCCCATTAAGTATGGTTTTCAGTAATATGTATAATTCATGAGAAAAATTTGTTTGTCAAGCATTCCAGACAGGTCACTTAAATCCTAGATCAATTGATAATGTTCACACCAACATGGCCTGGAATGAAAATAACCCTTATACTGACTTCAGTATTTCCTTTAAACGAATGAGTTGGGCTTCAACTTTTAAAGATGCATAGGAATCATTATTATTTTCAATAAAGATTAGCAACAGAGCTTTTAAAAAAAAGATTACTGCTCTGAATGCACTTATTACAATGCTACCAACAAATATAATGCACTGTCACAAATGCATGCTGTCTTTTCTTGCAGCAGCAGCATGTAGGAAGCTGAATGGGGAAGACAGTTCAGGTAGCTTTTAGCTTCTCAGCTTCAGGATAGAATTTATCTGGAACAGTGAAGTTGTCATCCAACGTATGTTGAGGGCCTAGATGATAATTTCCATTCCCGTTACATCTGCCCTCTGTCCCAACAAGAATCTCCTATCCTCTGCAACTCAAAATATCATGAGAAAAATCTAAATATAAGTATCCTTGATAGCAGTTAAAGTCAGCTGCATATATCATCTCTTCTTGTAGCTAAAGGGTCTATTTTCTGTTTCCACGATTTTTTTTCTGTTATGCGTCTTTATGCCAGTGCTGAGCAGAAATACAACATTTCAGTTCAGCACTGGATACTTCATGGAGGAGAAGGCAGAGGAAGGAGAGCACTGCACAAAGTTTGGATTTTTGTATATGATCTGGACCCACTGATGTCAGTGGGCATTTTCGCAGTGGTATGTATAGAACAAAGACTCTTAACTGGGGCTTGAGCTGAAAGAGACAATTCATTATATTTGGATGCATATTAAGAAAAATCTGAATTTGTGGAAATCATGTATTATTAAGAATTTTACCATCTCACTTTCCCAGTTACACATTAATACTGTATTTATTTGGTTTATTCTTCCATTTATATTTAAAACCAGCAGTCAGTACTCTGGATCCACTCAATGTAAACAAGTCTGAGTACTACAGTGCCCACATATAATTAAAAAATAGATATATGTAAATGTGACATTTTAGTGAACAGGTGTAAATATATCAGTCTGCTACAAGCTAGCATTTCCTGCTCATAAACATTATTCCCTTATTGCTCTGCGCTCACTGTGCTTAATCCTGCAGGAATTATGATGTTTGCTGCTACGTTTTGTAATGTGCAGAACTTTATACAAATGTATGCAGAGAGCTGTGACGTTTACAAAAATACTTCTGACTAAATGAATACTGAAAAAGAGCCCCAACTTTGCAGCTCTTACACTAAGAGCAGTTATTTGTATTGCATACTGGAAACCTAAAAATTGACTTTCTTGCTTAGGTCATCAACAATTCTCGTCGAGCCATACTTCCCTAAGCAGCCGGTTGCTGAACTCTCACTCAGACCAGCAGAAGTAAGGCTAGATCCTTCCTCGTATCCCACTGTTGGGCTGTTTGTGTTTAGGCCCATGGGTGGAAGTCAGGACAAAGGCATATCCCTACCTCACTGAGAAGGTCTGGGCCACTGCCATGGGCAACACTCCTAAAACAAATATCAGACGTGGGCAGGGTTCACTTCTGCAGGTGCTACACTTAAGCCTCCGATGTTTTCTCACTTTTTTTAAAAAAAAAAATGCAATCTGTGTTTTCTTTCTTCAGGTGAAATTTGTCTCACCTGATTTCTGTCATATATATAAGCGCTTGGCTTAGCTTAGTCACCCAAGCTCTCTCTCTTGTAAATGGACATGACAGGCACCTCCCCCAGGGATTAATCCACTGTCTTTCCAGAAAAAAGTCGAGGCAAGTGGGAGGACTTGTACTGAGGAGGTGCTCATCCACTGACTGCACAGGCAGATGAGAGCCCTAGCATCAACTTGATGCTCAATTTTTTGTTTTTTATCTTAAAGGTTTAGAAAAGGTGAATCCTGCTCAAAGTCATTCATATTCTTCCTCCTTTATACTTTTTGTATATATTTAATAAAAGTCACTTGAAGTTGCCAATTTTCTATTTTCCTGTTTCATAAATTCACTGCTCGTGCAGGTCCATGTGTGTGCTACACCTTAATATGGGGGTGAGTGAGTTAAACTCTGTGGTCTGAGTCACTGAGGTTGTCAGACAGGATGATCTCTTCCAGCTTTGAAGTCCATCAGGCGGGGGAACTTCACTAGTACACTCCAGCACCATGTTGGCTCAGCATTTATAAAACAGCAATTCATAATGATACAGTAAGGAATGTTCAAGTGAGGGAGGGATGGATAATTGCTTTCCCTGCCTTTTCCAGGAAGAACTGCATAAATGCATGACATAGGTGAGGACTTGTAGCTGCATGGCTTCTCGGGCACAGGAGCGATGCACATGTAGTTATTCCTTTCAGTGGTACGGAAAAAACTCATACAAATTGTGTTTCTCCCCATGCTTTGAGAAATGAGCAACCTTTATCTTCCAAAACAACTAAACTCTGAACTACTCACATCACCAAATTCCCATTTATCCGACCTACATGGTTATATGCTCCACCTACATGGTTACGTGCTTGCAATTGACACAAACATTTGTCTTACCTGAGGGAGCAGAGCGTCCTCAGCAGTGCCCCTAAACTGGAAACAGCCTCATTGACTACACAAAATGCCTCTAAGCAGGGGCATGGTCATGGTCCTGCTGAGAAAGCCCTGAAAAGCCTTGGCTTCTGTTGAGCCCCAAGAGAACAAGGGGCATGTGGCTCAGCAGCTACTGCTGGTGGAGCATCCCTCAGCACTGCCTCACCCCAGCAGATGCAGCAGCAGCAGCAAACCTGGCTTTTCCAGGGCTTTTTCTGCTGGCAGCTCTGCATCTCGGATCTGCCTCTTCCTACGATTTGAGTCCTGGATCCTTAATCTTGTGATGACAGACCCCATTTTGCGTGTGAAGCAAAGGAACCTTGAACCAGCTCTGCCAGGCAATGACTGCAAGGGCAAAAAATTAGGAGTTGGTAGGGGGCAGCAAGAATATCATACGCTTGTATACAGGGATAAAAATTGCAAAGAGCACATTCATGTTTTGCTGGATATGTGAAAGCTGGGTTTTCATGAGCCTGTTAGGATGGCTGCATGCAATGGACAAGGCAGGTACCAAGGCAGGGACTTAAAAGTATGTCCTTCACACAGACATGTTCCTCATCTGGTCAAAATTGGTATAACTACCTTCTCTTTAATGAACTGATGCCTGCTTCTACCAGTTGGCCCTGTTTTACTTATATTTTAAATCTTGTGCTGTACTGTTTGTCAGGAATATCGAAAACATTAGCTTGTTTCTGTCTTGGCTTTTTGACTTCAGTGAACTTCTGGCTAAGTGATCATTTCATTGCCAAGACCTCAGATCATGCGGTCACTTAATGAGGTGGGATGTGTGGACTTAGATACTCAGTTTGTTTCCTGATATCTAAACAAATCTAAGCTCTCTGCATATGAAAGCACTGTCCCCTCATTATCGCGAGAGGTAAGCTCTGCAGGGCAGGAGCTATCTTTTTCTTCTGTTTGCCCAGTGGCCAGGCAAATTCTTTTTATTGTGTTTTGGTTGTGCCTAGAGGCTAGGTCATGGATCAGGGCCTCCCTGTGCCAGACACTATACAGAGGCTTGACAAACAAACGGTTTTTACCCCCAAAAGCCTGCTGATTTATATAACCCTCCAGTTACATAAATAACAGTTTGGCTATCAAGGTGTCCTTGTTCCACAGGGACGTTGTTTATGTCAATGTTGTGTTTAATTGTCCCTGTGCTCAGATGAGCGTGTGCAGTGCAAAGTGTGCAGCATGGACCAGCCTGGTCCCATAACGTAGTCCCTCCTGCTCCTGCCCCCAGTGTGTCAGGAAGCTGGGGGAAAGAATACATCTATGTCATGTCTATGTCAGCAAGTGGAGCAGCACTGTAGAGCTGCTGAATGGAGTGATACAGCTGGTGCTGAGGACCCAACATCCATGCCATGTGCATTTTGGGGAGGTTTCTTTTAGAATAGCTCAGATGTGCCCTAGCGGTGGAAGTGCAGCTTCTGGTACATTTTCATACGAAAGGAGTCCAGTTTATGTCTCTGAGGTTGCTCCACACTTAGAGGGTGGTACGTGGCATTGATGGCAAGATTTGCTTCAGAAGTACACTCCTGACTCTCATTTAAAGGCTAATTAGATGGCTGTGGAGGTTCTGCCCAGCTCAGAACGCAAGCAGGACTCAGCTGGAGATTACACGGTGTCCTTTCCACTCTCTTTAACTGTCTTCTGAGCAAAAAAATAGGGAGAAAATCACATGCAAAATGGTCAGTTTATATGACAGAGAAGGATGCTTACTTCCTTGACTATCAGAAATGGGGAAGGCAGGAAATAATGGTTTATTTTATTACAAGCATGCATGTGTGTTTCTTCTAGAAAGGACCTTCCTTCAGCAAAACATGGAGAAAAAAGAGGCCTGACCCAACTAAGGTCAAGCTGCATTTCTACAACAGACATGATGTACCACAACATTTTGCAAAGAAGTATCTTTCACCTTTCTCATCTGAACTACACATGAAATAATTGTGTATCTGGTGTTAACACCGGCAAAAGAACATTGGCAATCTTCAGAGTTTAATCTGACAATAAGATGCTCAAGTTAATTCCTAAATGGGTTTAACTGATTAGCTGCACTTTTTTTTCCCAGGAAACTGTTTCATCTGGCACCATGACATCATTGAAGATTAGATGCAATGTCATATAAATCTGTGGGAAGCCCATCTTTTAAATCTTAGTATTTCTGAAGTTTTTTTTAGTATAAAAAATAACATATGTGTAACTAAGTGAAAGTTAGCTTTGACTAAGGGAAAATGGTTCTCTGCATACTGGCTCTAAATGCAGCATATGTTTGAAAATGTTTTCTTTTTCAGCTATTAGCAAAGGAAATCAGTCCCAGGTTGTATAAGTGTCATATGGGGACAAAATACATTTTCAAACAAGAAGGAAAGCTTTTTTCATACACCCTACCTCTCTGCCTCTGGAGACATGAGGTCTAAAGAAAACCATGCAACCCAAAAAGTCCATTAACAGTCTTTCCACCAAACATTATCCTGTAGTCTTTGAAGGTCCTCGAAAGCAGTGGTCAAAGTTGGGGTATCCTGCCTTGCCAGTGCTTTTTTGAGAACAGACCAAATCTGGACCAAGTCTCCAACTCGGGAGAGTAAACTCTACGTGTAGATTTAGGTTTAGATTTATCCCTATAATTGTATGAGGAATCAGTGGATTAGATTTCAGCTACAGCCACTTTATTTGGGGAGAAGTAGGTTAAAAACCAGCAGGTGGCAAAATGACAGCTGTGGAAAGATGAGCCACAAAACTGTCCACAAAAAAATTAACTTGATTCCCTATTTTTCTCTCATTTTTCAACCCTTTGACCTCTTAGTATTCCAATAGGCCATCGGAGACCCTTAATGGGACAGATACCAGATACCCTAGGAAGCAGTGGGGCATAATCTCTGTATTTACTATTTATTTGAAATATTGTGCTCTATGCCCAGCAGGTCCTCAGAGGGCCATCAGGAATCTGAAGGACTCCTACATTGCCTGGTTAACAGCCACCTGGAGATAGAAATAATACATACACTGTGAATGGTTTGAGTTTTTCTTTATAGTTTCTTGTGAGAGGAACTAAATTCTAGTTCTTTGTCAGATATGGTCCTGAGAACTTTTTAATGTAAAATGTTATTAGCTTTGGTACATGATCTGTTTCTTACCTTAACAAGAAATAAGAAGGTACAAGGGGTACAGGTATCCCACTCAGCACACAGTTTATAATTTCTTAATCTTTCTAGCTCCCTCAAAGATTAGGTCTTTCCACCATTATGGTTTGCTTGGCTAAAAGCATAAGGAAACCTTAGACTGATATTTGGTCTCAACTTAGGCATTATTCAGTCTCTTGGGTCATAAGCAATCCTGTGGAAATGTCAAAACCACCAAATAACCCAATGCTGTATCCCAGAGAAACAACTGTGAAGAAACAAAAGGGAGGCAAGAAAATAATGCTTCTAACGTTATTCATTCTGTTCTACCATGTCAGTCCAGTTGGGTCTCTCTGCTGTTATTCCTCACCTGTGCACGTTTTTGGAGGTGGACTGGAGGTGGGCTGTTACTGTCTGTCCATTGTAGAGTAAAGCTCATTATACCTAAACTTCACAATATTTTCTCCATTGCCGTGGACTGCATTGAGATCCTTGCATGTTGTGTAAGTTAAACACATCAGTGTTACACTTCCTTATCTTTGTTACACATATTAAGGACCAGTCCCGTTCATGCCAAATAAAATCATCCGTCTTTGCTAATTGTATTTTTCATGTCCTTGTGTGGTCATGGTCAAGGGTAAACATTTGGCTTTTATATTAGGTGGAATAAAGGGGTAGTGGGGTGGAACATAACTAAGTAAAATTCCTTTATAAACTTATTTTCATTCGGTATATCATATCCTGACACAGAAAGTTGCACATTAACCAGACTTGTGACTACATGCTACTTTAATTGTTTTTATTTGGTGCTCTGGATAGCCGGAGGCTTTTTCTATGTATTAATAAACATTACATTAATTTTCCATTGTTCCTGGCCTTAAGATATCACAGGTCAAACCAGAGCCTCATGGATCCCACTGGAAAACAAGACCAAACAAAAACGCCACGTTGTGTAAGGAAGTGATGTCAGTAGCTGGAGTTTTGCTTCCAAACTTCTTTGTTTTACTTGACTTGCGAAGCTGTTTTCCTGTGCAAACCCATAGGCTTAATACTTGTGGGAATGACTGAGGACAAACATCTTGCAGTTTTACTGACTATCAATGCATCATTCTTTGACACACTATTAACAATCTGTTGACCTGCGTAAAAATTGGAGTTTCAGGGAAATAGAAAGCGTCCCATGTCTGCTTATCGATAAAACGCTCACGCTGCATAGATACATGAGTATATTGGATCGAGCTGCTCGTAGTTAACACATTCAAGATCTTACTTATTGTCAATATCTGACCCAAAACCAATGATTCATGTTCCAAAGAAAATGCTGCTTTTATATTTTTCCACCAGCCCAGCCTCTCACCACAGACCCGAGCTATTCCCCCAACTACTGCTCTACATCTGGGTGACATGAGAGATAATTGCAGGACGCTTACAGTCCTGATAAACTATGGTTTCCCTTGCTCTGCAGCCCTTTGAAGTTGCAGACAGTTTCATGATAATTGATAATCTAATCTCTTCCCAGCCTGTTTTTTTTTAAAAGGCTGCTCTGAAACAGCAAGAAGGGGAAATATTACAGCATAAGTATTGATTGCTGCATGCAGAGGTCACTGTGTGGGGATTACACTTTTATCACAAGGTTCTGGCGAAAGGTGAAGTTTTGGCAAGATCCTAATAATAACTGTGGAGTGCTAGTTAAATACAAGGGGCAGGGGGAGGAAAATGATTTTTTATTCTTAGTACCTCAAGGCTATACACGGCAATTACTATTGCGGAGGCAATAAAGAAGTTGTTAATTACAGGTTTTATACCCTGTAGCCCAAAGTAAGAATGAAAGGACTAAAGGTTACAAGTTGTACTCAAGAAAGAAAGAAGGACAGAAGAGTTGTTGGAGATTTTTTTATTTTCATGTGCAGCAAAACAAGTTACTTCAGTTACAGTGGGATAAGGCGTGAGAGAGGGGCAATTTCAGTTTGATCAGGTTAAACAGTTGCAATCTTACTTAGCATGTAATTTGCTTTATTTGCCTTCATTTTTTTGCTGTGATTACACAATTACCTAAAAACTCCATGTTGACTGCTATAATCCACTGGAGCAAAGCCTTTGCATGACGACAACGTGAAGGATATCTGCTAATGTGTCTCAACTCTAATAATAATATGTTTGGTATCTAATAATATGTTTTGGAGCTATTTTAATGTCTGAAATTCTGCATAGTGGTTTTGTCAGGGACTCTCTCCGGAAATCCAGGAGTAGTGGTAAGTGGAACAGTTGTACTTTACAAACATAATACAAAAAAGCACAGACAGCAAATATCTGTGTATTTAGCAGAGGCAATTTGTTTGAAAATGAGAAAAGTTTCCGTTCCGTTCCGTTCCATTGGATGAACTTATCCTTTGCGATAAGTGATATTCATGAGAATTTGTAGTACTGTACAATATGTTAACTAGGGGCATGTAATTTTCTGAATGCTGACAGGGATAAATATATGCGCCTGCACACACACAAAACTCACACATACTTAATGAGAGCAAAATTAAAGTCTTCTGAAACAAGGCTGATTGATTAAAACTCAACAGACCCACACAAATATGAACACTAATATACATGGCTCATAAAGTGCTTTCAGACCACATCTTTAAAGGGGCAATGCAAACACTAATTTCTCACCAGACTAAACTCTCAACTGTGCCAGGCGAGAAACGGGATAACTGGTGAGTCAAAGGTGTAGCTGGCTTCAGGAACATTTCCTCCCTTCTCTGCCTTTTCTTCCCTGACGGTACACCATTGCAAATTAGAGCTCTTTAACTTTGAGCCAGACTGTATTTCCAGATTACTGGAAATGGCAACATGGTCTGACCTTATCCATCCTCAACCCTCTGGCTTTTAAAGTAAAGAACAGAGTGAGAAGGGCTGCTGTAGAGCCATCTGCACTAGTTTTACACCTTCTGAGAATTCATCCATTCCATTACACTCAGCATGGTTGTTTGTAAAATTGGTCTTAGGCAGTGATTTATTTGCAAAAAATCAATAAAGTTGAATTTGACAAGGAATAGGTCTTATAAGCCAGGTGGAATTGGATACAACTGGGAAATACTGTGATACTCCAGCATTCTCCTTTTTAATTCCTCTTTCTGCTCTTTTTTTTCCCCCCTGATCTTTTAGATGTGTGTCAGTGCCTTACTTGTAGGTATTTAGATAATACAGACATTACTGCTGCTCTTTTTACTCCCCCATTACCTCTACTGATCACAATAACTGCTGTCACTAACTGTGAAGAGATCCTGATTTCCAGGAGGTGATATTTCTTCACCCTTCTATTACCTGCTTCTGTTGTGCTCCTTCTTATGGTTTCTGCAGAATTCCTGCGACCACCAGGCATATGAGTTTCCAGAGATTCTTTTTCACAAGAAAATTGAAAGAAGAACTTGGTCTCTTGCCCCACAGTTTGGTGACAACCACAGTTCCCTGGGAGCCTCTGGACACCTGCAAATCCAATGTCTGAGCATTGTGCACGCACAGATGATTTGTTCAGATCATCTGCCATGAGTTTAAAGTGTCCTGGATGTCTCTGGCCCACTATACCTGCACTTATCAAAGTTGGACTGCAACAGTGCTGCAGATCTGAAAAGGCTTGGAACTCTCAGACTCACCGCACAAGATCTCTGTGGCTCACTTACCATACCTCTGCCCAGGACGTCCTGAACATACACACAGATCCCTATTATTTTTATTTTTTCTTCAATCTCTCTGTAATGATATCATCTTCATTTTCTTGTTTGTTCTCCTGCTCCCTGTGCTTCCGTATGGTTTCATTTCCTCATCTTTTTTCTCCTCCCAGCTCCACAGATTCGGGAATCGGTCTCATCCCAGAGTGATGCGAGGAGACTCCTGAGTATAGTAGGATTCCCACATTTTATACAGAAGAGAATTATAAACAGAAAAAAACCCCATTAAAATA